>JXSR01S029787.1:37754-55223 GCA_000969725.1 Ophiothrix spiculata | reverse complement strand
TCAGTGGTAACTATACAGTTGTTGCATTCCCAATCACCAGGCTTCAAGTTTTTAATTTCACTCTTTGTTAAATTTGTACATTTTTTATGAACATAGTTATTACAGTGTCTACAGTAAATTAGTTGATGGCATTTTTTGATAGCTTTGGAGCAACTAACACACACATCCGACATGACGAAACAGAAAGAAAACAAAACAAAACAAAAGAGCTAAAAGTATTAAAATAAGATAATTTATTTGGTATCCAATTTGCTGCTTCTGTCGGGCATGCGTATTGACTAAAATGACTCTAGTTAATTGCTGAAGGACATGAATGATAGGGGATGTTTGTATGTGGATTACCGTTGATTTCTTGTTGCAGTATAATTAAGTTTGATATTTCATTATATTCTATATATTTTATTACTTTTATATTATTTTTTTAAATATATTGTTCTATTTCTGACACACTGTCCCCGATTCTAAGAACCACGGGCTAAGAACATTCGATTTAAGATAAGGTATTTGCATTCTTATGAGAATCTAAATCAGTGCACGTATTGTTTTAGTTGTCGTTCCACACTGCACTGGAGTAGCTATCATCATCAAAGACTTTCATGTGTGCTAAATAGCTAATGTACCTTAGAAAATTCACATAAACTATGTGCCAATAAAAACGCAAAATTGGAAATCAAAAATATTAAAAATATAAGCGAGCGCTCTTTATCATCAAATCACCATGCTTTTTATTTCATCCAATTTGGACATACTTGTCTGGAACTATAGCGCATTAAAAATGGAGCACAACTTTCATTCTTGTTGGATTTATAACAATGTCATTTTCAGAGTCAAACCTCTTACTGAAAGGAAATTTTGCAAGAAAAAAAACCACCTGATAATTTTTGATCCTCTCCATCGAATATCAAATTACGCAGGGTATTGTATACAATGCTGGTCAATACTAGTATGCAAGAAATATCGTTTTTGTTTAGTGTTAATTCCAGGCATACGATTCCAGGCCTGATCGACCGACTTGCTTGCTCAGGTATACGTTCCCCATTTTCCTTTAATTAATTGAAATAATATGAAGGGTTTCATTTTTCGTAGCAAGCTATAAAAAAGTATGAATATAGCGCATGATTTCATCAGACATTTTTGAATACTATATAATACGTTAATGCCTTTATTGCAACCTACTTTTGAAATTGATTATGGTGTTGAGATCACGAAATCGTATCACCTCAATTATTAAGGGCTTCACAGAATTTGTCATAACTTCCGAACCAAAGGTCCAAATTTCACAAAATAAAAAAAGCTGTTTGAAGATGGGATTTTGTACAATAAAATTTGATAATTCTTTTTAATAACTGTAGCCTAAATCTTTCAGAAAAAATCGTACAAAATCTTGCGTTTTTATTGGTACACACTGTATATCTGAAATATATATGCAAGTATATTGATCTTTTGATATTGATGGAACAAACTGCCAAGGGATATTCGCCATGCTGCTACAGTCAATGCATTCAAGACCAAATTGAAGACTCATTTATTCAAGATGCACTTTTGTAACTGATGTTTAATATCTTGAAATTTCAAAGTGTTCTTGCCAATGTCCGCAGCTCATCAGTGTTTTTAGTATGATTGATTGATGTATATTTCTCTGTGTTTTTACTTAAATTTGTTTAATATTGTAAACCCATGCGGTTGTCCACCTCATGGGTAGGCTGCAGGTTTCCACCTGCAGTCGTCTAAAAATTCCTGCAATTGTAGTAGCTTGTACTTTTTAATTCTTGTGTTTTTAATTGGGTGTAATTCTTGTTATCTGTGCATTGATTTTAACAAAAAAAACCCTTATCTGTGTGTATAAAAAGTATATTTTTAAAATCTGTTAATTTTTAACCTATTTGTTTAATTATTTTTGTATTTACATTTGTTTCTTGATATTGTAAAGCGCTTCGAGGTCTTTAAGTTTGCGCTATAAAAGTCTTGTGTTATTATTATTATTATTATTTACAAGTCTGAACATTGACAACGTTGACCTTCAAAATAGTGTAGCTATAAGTCTGTCCCTCATCTGACTGCAGGCTCATTCCAGTGAAAATTAAACTTTTTTTGACTTCTAGCAAAAAAATCAGCTTTTTAATTCGACCACATAAGCAGGTTTTTTAGTCATACGCAGGGTCATACGTTTGTTACTTGGTATGTGAAAAGTATTTTCTAAACAGAAATTGTAAAGTTTTTCTATCCGTGCATGTCACAAGACAAAAAAAATGTCGAAAACGTCACCAAACAAAACATTGCATTATAGGAAGTCCTGACGATAGAATTTCCTACCACTTTTATGAGATATTTGTAAATATGTTACCCATCAACTGTGAAAGCAATATAAAATTGCTAACATGTCAGAGAATTTTAACTTTGAAGTCATTTGGAGCAAAACACCATATCCGTGCAATGTCACAAACGCTACCGAACGTTACATGAACTTTATTCAGTATTTTGGCAATTCATTTAATCTTTATAAACACCTACTTGTCTTGATCCCACCAGTGAACACCATTATCAACAACTAAAGGTCAGATTATACTTTTTTTGAGCTACCAAACATTTTGTGTAACAAGTCTTTGTTATCTTATAATCTGGTATATAGTTCCAATGTATTTTCTATTAGTAACGGAGGCTTGGTGATGAAAAATCAATACTCCACCAAATTTTCTTTGCTTGGTGATTTTCAACACCAATCATCCGTTATTGATTAGAAGATGCATTGGAATTAATGTAATAACAAAGACTTGTTGCACCAAATGTTTGATAGCTCAAAATAGTATGTTTTCACCTTAACTCGAGGATATAATATTTATGCCAGGTTCTGTGGCCATTTTTCGGTCACAAACGTTACTTTGGAATTGCCCTGCAGTGTCGTTAAGTTGTAAAGGTGCGGTTTTGCAGCCCAGAACTCACTCAGACTTACTCAGTAAATGAAAACATGATGTAACCCCTGTGTAATGAGACTGAGTGTCTATCATAACCAGGAGTCCGGGTCTAATTGAACTACACGCAATAGGTCGCAATCAATAATTTGATGATCACACATGTACAAGTACGTTCTACGCAATTGAATAGTAGCTAGGACACTCAGTCACACGGACCCTGTATTTCATTACACCGTTATCCTGACATTCATATTCAAAACCTTTTGCAATTTTAAACTTACTTGCTTTACAAAGAACACATATGCTGGCAATGAATGCAGTGACCAACTTGTAAGAAAGAAAGGACATCTTTCACATAGCCTGCATAGGAGAAAAAAGACGCATATTACTCTTAGAAAAAATGACCCTTTTTGTCCTCTATAGAGAACCCTGATGACTTTAAAGAACCAGTCTAAGATTCTATAAACAAAACCCATTTAAATGAATTCGGTAGTGCTTTTCATATTCTAGATGTTTTATTTTTTCAAAGTTCAGAACAGAATGATATATAATATTGACCCATATTTTAAGTTACAAAATTCTGGCAATATTAACAATTTGATGGTTCTAGAAAGAATCATTCAGGTTTCTTTGTAAATCATTCTTAAAGGGGTTCTTCAACATCCAAGGCCCTACAAGACACATTTTTCTTCGATAAAGAATCTTTTTAGTGGTTTTAAAGACTCTTCCTCCACAGAGAGTATACCTGCACATATATATGTTTCTTTCGTCCAGAAAATTCATTTTTGTAACTCAATTTTTGTGGGTCAATCAATCAATCAATCAATCAATGATACAAGTACTTGCATAACATGCATACCAAATGAAGGAGTCTATTGGTACAGGGGACCCACGGCTAAGGAAACAAGGAGACGAAAACCGCCCGGCACGGGGCTCGAACCCACAATCTCTGTATTACGAGACCCGTGCTTTAACCGTTCGGCCACGCTCCCCTCTTCACTATATACAATCATTCTTTTCTGAATAAACATATGAACATCTAAAATATGAAAGCTACTGGTAAATCAATTTTATGGATTTTTATAGAACCTTTAATGGTTCTTACGGTCATAGGGTTCTTTATTTCTTTATAGAGGACAAAAAAAAGCGTTCTTAAAAGAATCTTTTTCCCTAAGAAATTCTATACTAGTGACAATTTTCGTGATATAATATTCTTTTATTCTTAAGCGTATACATAAATGTTGCTAAGGTAATTTCTAAGTACTACCTTTCCAGCTTGATAATCACAACATTTAGTCGATCATGAAAAAAAAAATCCATAATGTATACGTAAGATTCAGAGAAATCGGGAATTCATAACGAGTTTTGGATTTGAGTACTTTTTTGTAAAGGTTGCCGCAACTTGGGACAACAAATTTGATTGCGAACGCAATGAATGAAACATATTCAAACAATTCGAAGGTTGGTTTGTTCTAAAAGACGCTGATACTTACACTCTAAAATAAAAAGAGTGAATAGTCACTCTTACTTGGAGTGATATTTTTTTCACCCAAAAAGAGTGATATTTCACTCTTTTCGAGTAAAATCGAACAGGGTTTCACTCGAAAAGAGTAAAATGTCACTCTTTTAGAGTTATAATTAACCCTTTAAGGGAGTAAAAATTGCCCTCTTTTACAGATTGGTCACTGACATCTGTGGTTTCAGTGACCAAACTTTTACAGATTGGTCACTGACACCACTCTTTTTAAAAGAGTGGTTTCATTGACCAATCTCTAAAAGAGTGGCAATTTTCACTCTACAAAGAGTGAAGTGTAACTCTAAAAGAGTGTCATTTCACTCTTTTCGAGTGAAACCCTGTTCGATTTCACTCGAAAAGAGTGAAATGTCACTCTTTTCGAGTGAAAAAAATCACTCCAAGAAGGAATGACTATTCAATCCTTTTCATTTTAGAGTGTAACTTTTACGAGGGTCTTCAATAAGTTTGTGGCCCGCTACACACAACGAATTCGACCAAGATAAGGTATCAGCATGCATTAGAGAACACGTAAAATTTGGTTGGAGATTTTTGAAATATCAGGGATACGCTGAAACTTAACTTTTACGAGTTTGTGGCTCGGAGATAGGAGGAGCTAATCTCTCTCCCAGGCGCTACACACTACGAATTCGACAAAGATAAGGTATCAGCATGCATTAGAGAACACATAAACAAAATTTGGTTGCAGATTTCAAAAATGTCAAGGAGGAGATGAATGTGGGAGATCTATGTATCATACTTATCCCCCTTCTACCTTGGGCGACGAACTTATTGAACACCCTTCTTAGAACGAAAAGCAAATGTGAAGATTGACACTTACATCAGGCTCCAAATACAAATAATCTGCTTGCTGTTACATCCAACACCAAAGGAGGTATTCAGGTATTGGTCATGACGAGAAAGCTGCTCGTAGGAAAATAAGTTAAACTTCGAAAATTTCGAACCGAAATATAATTTGAGACTTGACAAATCCAAACACGAAAAGTATTAAGATATATCTCACCTTTGTTGATTAACTACACAATTGTCAAATTTCTCGTCACGTCAGTGCACATGTATACAACTTGAGATAATAATGGAATTTTAACTTATGACCTCCATTATTTATAACTTTTGATCCGTACGTTCGATTTGTTCTTCAGTATTTCTTGTTTAAGTAATTAATGCATTAGGTTAGCAGTGCCACAAAGATTTCACTAATTATGATTAAGTTAATTTTCAATAACCAAGGCGAATAAATATTAAATTTCATTCTTTTGCAAAAGAAGGCCAATATCGCTTTCCTTGATTTAAAGTTTACAAAGCTCACTTTGAACAACATAACAATTATGACAATAGGTTCAAGATTTGTGAAAAAGAATATGGCATTTGTTTTACAAAGGTGCAATTAAGCTTCATCATACAATTTTTTGAAGATAAATTACGCCTTTCCCCGGTATATCTGAATTTGACACCGCAAGGTTTGTGTCAATCAAAGTTTCTGTCGTAAAGGTGGGAGCAAAAATTCAAAGATTATGTTTAAGACTTATATATAATCTGGTGTTTCTGTTGGCATTAAAAACTACCATATTCAAACTACCACATATACCATCTTCAAATTGGTTAGTAATAGATCATGAAAGTCTCTCTTAAAGGGGATTCTCTATTTTGAAAACACCCGATGAATATAATATGAGTGGTTTAAACACAATTAAGATAAAACCCAATATCTTTCTCTCGGCAAATTTAAGAAATCAATCATTGCACTCGTTGATCAGAGAAATATTTAATTCGTTTAGTTTCCCTTTAATACTCATAAAAGATTATTCAAGTACATCATAGAATATATCATGCATTACACCTTTTGTCACGTTTTGTACAAAACAAATTAGACATTCGTGCATAATCATCAGAATTCGGTTTAAATTTAGTTCAAGGTAGTATGATGGTGATGGCCAGGTTCAATATTTCTTTAACCGATATTTCTTTTCTTTTTGTGACTTTTTCTTGTTTATTCTGTTCCCATTGTATTCATATGCAATCTTAGGTCTTCAATCTTCGTTTTCCAGACACAATTAGGCTATAGTCTATACTTCGTTTATAAATTCCGTCTCTTCCTTTTCCTTACAAGTTTCCGTTCACTTTTAAGGATATCAATGTAGGTAAAGGCTTTAGGAAAAGTAGTTGCCAATTTGTTTGAATTCGACCCGATAATCTGTCATAAGATGTATGCTCCATGGCGTCAATGATAGTCTTCTAATCATGCTAATGATCCAATTATTAAGAATGATATTTTCTATTAAATAACTCATCCATATATTCTAGTCATTTGATCGGTAAGCTTGTAACACATTAGCATTTGTCATTTTTACTATCACTATCATCCGTTTAACAGTCTACAGTGTACAGTAGGGACCTATTGCTTTCTGCTACATGAGTTATGGGTTAGTACAATAGTTTAAATGTGTAGAAGAATCTATATGAGTTAGATAAGACAAATATTTAATGCTTATATTCGTGTGATGGTAAAAATATACAACCCCGATAAAATAACAGTAGGAACGCCAAGTGCTTTGACCTCTAAATTACAATATCACCTATCGGCTCGTGAAATGGAACAATCAATCTTTCAATAAGGATGGTATATTTTTACCATCACACTAATGAAGCAGTTAATATTTGTATAATGTACCACAAGAATCAAAACAAATGTGAAGTTCTTTTAAGACCCCTATGACTAAACGGTTCTAATGTGTATTGGTAGGTTATTGCAGCTAATAGCAACATTGACTAAGAAACTGCGTTATCTAATGAAAGGTGTGTCTTGCGGACAACCAAAATGTATCAATTTAATCTACCCAACGTTTTACGGCTTGGCTATACAGTAAGACTAAGTTGTTGAAAGCTTTGAAAGCATAAAACACACAATAAGCACCCAGTCCTCTGATAATTTGAACACTCAGGTGACTTTGTAAATTGAGGAATAATGCAACTGTCCGAATAACAACTTTTAAAATGACAAATGTCCTCAAAGTGTGACTATCACAGTGAAGTAGCTTGAAGTGGAACTTACAATCATTGTCAGGTTTTGTCTTACCTGAATAAGTGTGGCCATACAAGTTTTCTGAATTTAAAAATATCTTAGTTAAAGCATTGTAGTATGATGATGATTTAAAGTGTTTGCATGATACCATTGCTTGTCCAACCGGACAAAGATGGGCAACGTTCTTCAGAAACAGACATGCAGTAGGTGTTAGTCAAAGCAAAATGTTATGAATATGTTTTTGATCATAAAACTGGATCTTCTTCGTCTTGTCTAGCTATTGCTTTCCTATAAATATTTTGTGCTTGTTCTCAATCAAACTTATGAATTTAGCCTGATGCCCTAATTCGAAATCTACAAAATTCGACGCTCAAATTATGACCACATTAATGCAATGCATGAGTATGTCCCTAATATGATTGAACTTAAATGTAGTACTATTAAGTCATAAAAGCTTTAGCAATAAAGGCAGTTGCTTCTCTCCTAAGCGTGGGCTTAAACCAATTAAGTAATTAAGCCTGTTATATGATCCTATACTGATATTCTTGTTGCCCAGGTTATCTCGGCAATTCTGTCCATTAGCTCTGCAATAAATTGCGCAATGCTGCTGCGTCAGTAAGAATTCTGTGAACAGTTTGCTTTTAGTATCGCGATAGACATGATAGAAGGTAATTACCCGTTGCGTTTTCTCATTAAGTCGCTTCTCTTTTTACTCCAGGGATTTTATTAAAAGCTGATGATAGATGATGAGTACTGACAGACTACATAATAATGTTCCATTTTGATTTGACCATGACAAGCCCAAGATGATTAACAGTCAGGCACAGAAAATATACATATATGGCATAATGTATCTAATGTATTCGTCTCATTAAGGTTTTTTTTTCTGTATTGCACCTTAAAATATTTCATACAGAGTACTGTAATTCTAGGTTTTGTAATCAAGGCAATTACCATGATAATATTACATTAAACTAAACAATTTCAAATTTCAATCAAGTGATTTCAACAGTCTATTTTAGAATATACAAGCTTCACATTAAATATTTAAATAGATTACATAATTAACATATCCAATTTCAAATTTAAACACACTTTAGTGACAATTATGTCAAAAACAAACAATGCGCAGTGTTTTATTGTTAGGCCCTGCATTAATCTGTGTTTGTCCATGAATTAAAAGTGTTTAATTTTGTTGTTGTTGTTGTTGTTGCTTCTGATGAGTGAATTCTGATTTGGTTCTAATGAGGCTGAATTGACTGCAGAGGAAGTCCGAGGAGCTGTGGGAATTTTAAAAATATGACTAAAATGGAGTGTCATGCCTAGTCCTAGTCCAATTTATTCATTACAATTTTGAAGAGGTATTCTCAACCATATCAGCTAGAATGTTATAAAATAAACGGCAGAAAGTAGATTTATAAGAAATACTTTATTGATAATTAGAATTATGTCAGCTTGTTGATGTAAATTATATAGATTACTTGTTCCGAGAAAATACAAACAAACAAGCAAACAAAATTTTGTTTAGACACTTTAGCCAACCTGTACTGTCAATCACTGATTGACCATATCTTACCATTTGCCAATAAAAAGGTTAAAGTTATGACAAATACTTTTTATTAATGACTAATTCTTTTAATTACCTAACACCTAATTAATTGCATCCATTTCCTGTATCATTACAATTTCTTCCAAATATTCCAAATTAAAGGTAAAATTGAAGAGAATTTTTCCAATGTTCAGTCAATTTCTAAAGGTTACTTATATTCAAAGTAAATTACTATTCAACTCTGTACGCTTGATGATGAGCAATTTTTTTTGATGATGTTACGATAATGACACAATATACACATCAAATACAATATTTGTGTCTTGTTAGTATAAATGGGTCAAAAAGTATATAATGTGACATGTGACATCCACGACAAACCTCCAGTAAAATAATTTTGCTTTACTCCATTTTATATTCAAATAGATCGTATTTTTAACTAAATTGATTCAGGTTCTTATGACACCCATGTGGTGTTACGATTTTTCAAAGTTATATATATGTTGTTTTTTGCTTTGAATTAGCTTATTCCTACAACTGCTAACTGGATATCAACGATTACTTAATTAAACGTATTGAATGATTTATACAAATAAAAAGGAACTTTGGGCCGAAACATAGTCGGCCTTCTAACAAAATTTTCGCTACAAAATATTTTGTCGTGACGTCAAAATGACGATTGACTTCAAATAAAATAACCTCAACACCGAGTTGAGACCAAATAAAATTTCGCGCTAAATTGCACATGTGGTGAAATGTCATATACAACTATACATTGCTTCAAATGTTTGTTACCGGTTTATACTTTAAATTCGATCGCAAATATTTGGTGACGTCACAACCAAATGTTTAGTAGCGAAAATTTTGTTTCAAGGCCCACTAAAATAATCTTTAGAACAAAGACACTTATAATTGAACAAATATTACCATGATCATGACTGTAAAGATGACATTCTTTGTTGCATGTTTATGCTGCAAATTGCAGTTGAACTTACACGAACTAGGAAAAGTGTCCCAACTCCTTCGAAGCTTCAGTTGCTCACTTCTAGAAAACTAATGCATATATTTTGTTCATTTTTGCACCAAAGCAAGTGGAGACATCATACGTTATTGTCACCAACTTTCATTGTCTGGGATTATTTAGTATTCGAATTATGCGCATTGAAATTTCGATGCATTCTGGGAGATACTGTACATTTTCAATCCAACTACGCCTAAAAATGTCACTGTTCAATTTTTTGCAAGTTGAAATGATAGCTGATATTGTGCAGATAGTTTAGGAAAAGCATATAACATTGAAAATAAGCAAAAAATTCAACTTCTTCAGAATACATTTTGTTATATATCTCATCTTAAAACGAAAAATGCCAACTTCACTGGAGGTTCGTTGTGGAAGGTTCTATATAGGTAACTTGGAATTGGATTGATAGCGTTTTCTTCAATTCATGATCCCAACTGGGGATTAAAACGCCGCCTCTTAGATAGAAAATATATGTATGCTGAAAATGTTCTGATTCTGATTATGTGTTTTCAAGTTAGAAGCTGTACACTATTTTACTAATTTCTACAGGCTAATGTGTTATATTTTTCGTTGGAATCTGACAATAATTATAAAATGACATGGTATTCTCAATAGCACAACAACAAATAGGTTGAAATGGGTCGAAATGGATCGAAATGGTTCAGAAATGGATCGAAATGGGTCAAAATGGACCCATTTCACTATTTATAAATTTATAAATAGTGAAATGGGTCCATTTTGGACCCGACTTTTCCCGACCGTGTTTTTCCGAGTTATTAGTATATCGTTGCTGTATTAAACAGCAGTGGCAAGCGAAAAACCTAATCCGATCCCGGCAGCTGACCGTTGTCACGTGTGGCTGAATTACCTGTGCGTGTAGGAGATAATTTGCGCGTGTCTCTGCATATAATAGGTTTTACTCACGGTAGAAAAGATTGTAAAAATTTTCTCTGCGATCTTTTAGAAATTGTGACATTTTCACAAATGTGTGTGCAAATTGAATACAAATTGGCACACGTAAAGGAAATTAACGTGGTGTCCGATTATGTAAATATTCTTGATGAAACAAAGCTTTTTCAAAGAGAAACTCAGGTCACTTCGGATTTTGTGACCCATTTCTGTATAAATTATACTAATTATACTTTTTTAAAAGCAAATTAGGGTTCCCAAAATTACACACAGTAGAATCGGTAGGATCTATTATCCACACAACTTAAAAAAGTTTCATGACTTCAGCTGTTTTAGTTATTTAGTTATAATGAGATATATTCATGTAATGTTTTGCGGTAATTAAATATGCAAATGGACCTATGTAAATGGCCATATTGTTTCAAAACTACATGACAAAAAACCTTGCAAAGATGAAACCTGGATACTTCAGATATTTCTATATCAGAATCCATAACCAAAACGGAACAATTCGAAACTCTCCGAACCACTAATTTTAATGTTATGAATAGATAAGCTATAATAATCAGTTTCTGTTATCACCTACACAACTCCATTCAACCAGACCCCATTCCTCCATCCAGTGGTTTCACCAGCATACATGGTTTGGGCAAACGAATACTAAGTAAAAAAAAAACAGTGATGGAAGGGCAAACTGATGAAGTAATTCCTCAGCAATTCCTCCTCTTCGGTATTGAAAATAAGAACAGCAACAATCAGCAGCAGCAACAACAACAACAACAACAACAACAACAATAATAATCATAAAACAAGCTTGAGGAGGTGCTCCGGTTTATAAAGAAATCTACCACATTGGATCTTCTTTCACATAATCCATGATGTGTTAACAAACCTTGAAATTGTAGAATATTTTTCAAGTTTTAAAAACCTTTGATCCCTTAAAAGGTATTTAATCCCTTTAAGTTAACGGAAAAGTGTTAAAATAAGAAATAGTCTCTTATAATTTAAAATGGTGATAATTCAAATAACATGCATCAAAAATAGTTTCTGACAGTTTGGTTTGGATTATTTGTTACTCAATTGAACTATAATAATACACCCAACCAATGTTAAAACGTTATATTACCGAAACTGGATGTTTCCTCTACAACACGCAATTCAAGACAAAAGTATGTCATTAGAAAACGGAACAGAGAATGAATTGATGTACTTGACATTTATTTCCTTCAACATGTTTAAGTAGATCATTCAATAGCACATTTGCTCAGAATAGAAAGTACCTAGCCTTGCAGCATGTTGCAACGAGAGAATCAGGAAAAGACCTTGATTTCCCTAAACATTGTATAGATAAACAAATCTATTGATAGATAATAGGGAAGTTCATATTTCGCTGTCGAAAAGACGTCATAATCTGATTCCTTTCCCCGGCAACCACCTCACACATACACCGAGGTCATGGCATCGATTCGAATTATATTACCCGCCCGCGGTAACTACAGCCTATCAACAATTAACCCAAGGTCATCTCCCATAGCAATATCCCTTGACCAGCGAAGCGTATTACTTAGTCTTCTCTGGCGGAGATTATACAATCCACTGTGAACTATTAAAGTTTATCCAGGAATTACTTTATTCCTGGATTAGTTATTCCTGGAATAAAAGTTATTCCCCTTTTGTGAATACGGGTCTATATGTATTATAGTATGAACGGTTGCCGGCGTAACACAGACTGTATTTTCTTGTCATCATTTTTGCGATCTAGTATCAAGGCATGTGGCGCGAAAGAAAATTAATCCTACCGTCTTCTATAACGTATGCTCTTCAACCAATTGATCGTGAGAGAGAAAAGAGCCACGACAGAAACTGAAGGGCATATCCCGCGGGTGTCGTGAGCCCTGATTATGCGATACGTTCTAATACTTTCGCGCGGAAAATACGAAGAGCCTGAATAATTAAAATGAAAATGCGGGATAAATTATTAGTTATAACACCAATTAGTACCGGAAACCCCACTTTCATGTTACCATAAATTTAAAAATTATTTCATTTTTTCAATGATCGTAGGGCGGTGTCACTTTATTTTGTTAAATTTGATTTTATTTCGATATATTATATATATTACCACCTATTTCAATTTATTTTATTTTCCCAGGTCAAAAACCGCAACGCGGAAAAATTTTGGTCCTTAGCTTATAATGACACCATTCTAATTACATATACAAATCTACATACTTCCTCGCAACGGATATAAATATTTTGGCCAATTTCCGATGAAATACTTCCTATAATCATAAAATGGATCAAATGTGGAACAGGTGATGTTGCGTGATAAACGAATTCTTATTGTCGATTTAATGCGAGAAAAAACAGAATGATGGCACAGCTCCAAAACATCAGGTTTTGTTTTACAAGCTCTCATAAATAGTGTGGAAATACATGTATCAGACTGCAACGATACGCATATTTGAAGCAGCATGGTCCAATTTTGAGATTTTAGTACGGCTTAAACAAGCAAAGACAGCTGTTAAATACAAAATTGCCCTCAGAATTCAAACCGTTGGACTAATTAGACTAAAATTTGAAACGGACCACGCACATTTAAATGAAACCAGAATGTATTCCAAACACTAAATACATATTGCTGCAAATTTAAAACTATCTTAGGGTTAAACAATAAATATGAGCGAACACATACTAACATGTTTCATATTGGTATCAAAGGGTGTCAAAACCGACTAAACCATGTAAACCGTATGAATATTTTTGGCTCAAACTTCAACTAGAATTTGCGTTTGTCAAATTTTGGACTTTTTAATATTTGAAATTTAATCTTAGAGCAATGTCTTGCAAGTGCGTTTTTTTCTTTTTCAATTTTTGATATGTATTGCAATTTTGAAAGTATACCCAAAAATAGATCAAAAATTGTAAAATTCAAATCTATAACAAAAGACGGTAATTTGGTCTACCCTTTTTTCATTCATTTCATATTATTCATTTATGTTTTCCTTTTTTTGAAAACAGATGAGAAAAAAATCTAAAATGGGTAAAATATGATTCGATACAGATTAATTCATTTGATTTTAGCAAAAAGTGTCAAAACCATATGCATGTTTATGGCTATATTCTGGAAAGCGTAACTTGAATTTGCGTTAGTGACATTTTGATTCTTTTTTTACTTTTTGGAAATTTAATCTCTTTATCATTATCATTATTATTATATTTTTGATTTTGTCTCAATTATTGAAATAAATATATACATGTATAAATATAGTAAATAGATCAAAAATGGTGACGATTCGAATTTTGGCAAAAGATCGCATTTTTCATTTTTTTTTTTGGCAATTGAGAATTTTCGATAGTTGAAAATCAAAAACTGAGAAAACTCTTCTTAAACATTTGATTCTAGACTCAAAAAACTAGTAACAGTTTTTGGTCCTTTGTCTGATTTCAAAGATGTGCACATTTTAGATTAAAAAATTTGTAAGTATTTTTTTTCTTTCACACGCAGGCCGCACTGAAATCTACGTTTTGATTTGTAAAACGATGAAAAAAATGTATCTGTTGAATGTTACTTTAATATTCAATTAGTAACCTTAGACAACTGACACTGGCTGTTTCGCTCCAAGTAATGACATGGAACGCAGCGGTGAACATAGCAATAAATGGAATCAGAAATATCCGACACCAATATTTTCAGACTTCAGATATTAGTGGGCGAAATCATATTTCTTAGAAAGGTGATGAAAATAGGAACAGATATAATTATGTTCTCATTTCTTATATAATTGGCTTTGCAACATATCATAAGTCATTACATAAAATAAAGTTACTACTAGTACCGTATGTGGTTTATGTGTAATATTTTCATTTGAATAATGACACGCTTTGTTCAAAGGATAAAGGCGTTAGCCATGATTCACGTTCTTGGGTATGAAAACTTGTAAAAACTCAATTGAATCAAACAAAGACCTTGATCAAAACAAACAAACCAAATCATATCACTTGATCTATAAAGACAATTTTCAATCAAATTCATTTCTTGGGGTTCTGTCTATTTTCCTGAAGTTTGAGATTCCAAATGTACAGTTGCTGATTTAAAAGTGAACATTCGAGAATGAAAATTTTAAAACACAAATTGTTGTCTGTTCAAATTCAACAAAAATGGTTGTGGATATTAGTAGTTGGAAGTACTTTCTACAAATGCAATTAAATCAGTAGGTAGCCTACTGAGGAAAGTTGAACTTCATTTTGGTGATCGTGGCTAGCTTTTAACATCAAGCATCGAAGTTTTTGGACCCCTTCATATCAAGCGTATCCCAACTAATATTTCCTCCTTTGGTGGATGTTCAAACGTTATACAGGTATTATAAATCCCACCTCTAAAATATTCAGTTCACCTCATTAACCGTTCTTATTTACGATCCTTTGCATGCTAATCTTTGTGCATAAAAGTTGGCAAGGTATGGAACTGAAACGCGGACTGGCATTGAATAAAAACAGGTTGATGATATAGCATGTATAGTGTGTCAGATTTATATTTCCGTTTCCTCATTTTAAAAGTCATAGAACTTTTAATGATCTGTATCGAACCTGAAACCATCTATATTCCCCATGCATATAGATAAAACAATTATCTCTTCCTCTCTTTCCTGACAGTTTAATGTTCAAGCACTATACGGTATTTACTTTCGCATGATACTTGTAGCGTACGTTCAAATCTCTCGGATACCTCTTAGGCTCCACTTTATCAGAAACTAGGTCTAGGTTTATGATATTCTTGTATATAGTATGACCGAGATCTTAATTTCTAGACCCTGTAAATAATTTTTGACCTACATAAGATATTATACAAACATGTCCAAAAGATGGTACTTCAATAAGAAGGGTAAGATCATTTTAGTCATCTGTGCATGCCCGATGTACGATAAATTATTTGCCCTATATACATGATATAGAAAACATGGGTTGTGGTTTTAAACGTAAAATATTAATACCCTGAGTGGCTGTAGGTTTTTGTAGAACAGGTCTAACGACGACCGTTAAAACTGCGACCCTGCGACCCAAAAGTAAAATATAAGTTAGTGGTCTTCTCAGTTCGTGAACTGTCAAATTGTCAATGGTCGAATGAAAAGAATGTACTACAGAGGAATTATGAAAAACGTAAGAAAAAAAAGCATTAAGAAGGTATTCTTATTTAAAATATATGAAGGGAAAGATATTTGGACAGCAAAATATGAGGGTTTGGATGTGAGTCACAAATATATAAATAAGTATACCGGTATAGTTTTGGAAAACTTATCTCGAGATATCATCAAGTACAGGAAATGGTCACGGTCTTGTGTCCTGGTTTTAAAACATTTCAGTCCTACAACTATTAGGCTTATAGTTGTAGATCGTGAAATGAGTATTTTAACTTATGGTCATAATATTTCGTACCAACGGCTACCGACGTTCTGACGATTAAATTGTACGTTTTACATAAAACAAACAAACAAAAAACAAACAAACAAACAAACAAACAAACAAAAAACAATGTTTTAGCTAACGTCGTTTGTTCACGAACCTTTGTCCGTATAGACCATTAGCAGTCAATACGAATTCGTAACCGTTCGTACGAACATCACACAGGCAATAATATATTGGACGTAAACATCTAAATGAAATATTTCCATATACACTTCTTGTACTTTCATTCACATGTCACTTTATTTGAATGATCATAATGATTCTGTGTTTACTGTCTTGTTGTCCAATTTTGAAGCGGAACTATACACAAATTCTATTATATAAGCACCTAATGACTCAAAGCAGTTGTTGAATTGTCTATTTCATACGAAGACGCTAGCGTCATGAGCGTCTTGAATCAATTGGTTTGAGAACGCTATAGTCGCGTGTAGGAAAGTTTAACGACATGCAGACTTAATAAAAAGTTTTATGACACGGAAATTCTGTATTTTTAAGTAACTCAGTTCTGTATATTGTATTTTAATAAGGGAAAGTAAACCTTTTCACCCGTTGTTCGTAACACAATAACTTTGACATGAACTCGTGCTTGCAATGTTATTGATGTTGTTTCCAGTGGTTTTAAGGTTGCTTGGAAGAATTCCCGCAAGAGATTCAACCTTCTTAAAATTTTATCAGATTTCACAATTCACATAGATTCTGCTTTCCAAAATGAAATGAAACATTTTAATGTTTGTCTACATTATTGCACTTGCTTTATTTGGAAATAGTTTTGAAACTCTCAGATGGTCCAGTAACATTTCTCTTACTTCACATTTACTTTTTTCTTGAAGTATTAACTATATTTTTTATGCATACGGCACATTGTGCAATCTTTTCCCATTTTCCACTGATTTTCGTCATAAAGTGTATCAAGGTCTCGAGTTAAGTATTTTATAAAGATAGGTACAATCGTTTTCTTCACAGATATACTCAAGTTTGCATTTGAAAAAACATGAATAGGCCCTTTGCTGATTTCCAGTATTCTTCAACATTCTCGCCACAGTTTGATTGTCAGAT
>JXSR01S029787.1:21075-35333 GCA_000969725.1 Ophiothrix spiculata | reverse complement strand
TCTTGATGATTCTACACATGCAATCAGCGGGAAAATGGAAAAAGGTTACACAATAAAATTACATTAAATGATCATCCTAGCTTACTATTTTTGAATATGAGTTTCTGACATAGGTATATATCTATATCCTTGTTGATAACTCAAGAAATAATAATGCTGATAACTCAAGAACTAATAATGCTGTGGTATATAAGCATCTAGAAGAGTGATGCAATTTGTGCAAACAAGTGGCATGTAACCATTTTTTGGGACACCTAGTAGTTTAGAAAACTTATCTCGAGATATTATCCCAAACAGGAAATTCTGGTTTCGTGTCCTAATTTAATTTACTTAACAATTGCAATCATTCGACTACTATATACTGACAGTTCGTGAAATGAGAACAAACATAACTGGACGAAAACGTCTAAATGAAATATTTCCACACTTCTTGATGTATGCGTCACTTTATTAAATAATCATGTTGAGTCTGTGTTTACTGTTTTGTTGTTCCATTTTTAAGCGGAATTATGATAAAAGGCGGAATTATGATAAAAGGCATTATTATGTAAGCAACAAATGACTCAAAGCAGTTGTTGAATGTTTTGTAAATGCCTATTTCATACGAAGACGCAGAGCGTCTTTTCTTGATCAATTATTTTGAGAAACCTATAGTCGTGCGTATAGACCAGTTGAAATGGTTTAAATTGTGTTCTCTAAGTTCAACGACTTTAGCAGACCACTTTATTTGCATTTCAAGAGGCTCGAGGGAGAGTAAACCTTTTCACCCGTTGTCCGAAACACAATAACTTTTACATGAACTCATGGTTGCAATGTCATTGATGTTGTTTCCAGTGGTTTAAAGCTTGGTCGGTAGAATTTCCTGCAAGAGAGTCAACCTTCATTTAATTTCACAAGATTTCACAATTCACAAAGATTCTGCTTTCCAAAATAAAATCAAACATTTTAATGTTTGTCTACATTAATTACAAATTGCACCTGCATTATTTGGTTGCCGTTTGCCGTGGCTCGTATTTTGACCAATTTCAAGAGCGCGGAAGAAGTTTGCAAATAGTTTTGAAACTTTCAGATGGTCTAGAAACATTTATTTTTCTTAACCTTTACTTTTGTTTTGAAGTATTACCTTATTTTCTTTTATGCATACGGCCAGTCTATGATACGGCCCATTGTGTAATCTTTTCCCATTTTCCACTGATTTTCGTCGCATTTTATATCAAGGTCTCGAGTTAAGTGTTTTATAAAGATAGATATAATCTTTTTCTTCACAGATTTACCCAAGTTTGCAGTTTAAGGGTACGAGGAATCCACATTCCCAAGAAAATGTGAATCCTAACTATGTTTCAATCATGAAAAGATAAATAGTTTCCACTGCCTTTGCGTGGACTCGAACCATGGATTATGGCGGGGTTAGTCATGCATTACGAAGCGAGAGATCTACCGCTGAGCTATCAAGGCAAGATGGTGAACTAAAATCCAAAACATAAACATTAGAATGCCGTATTTTTCTTTTGTTTATAAAAATTGCAATTTTTGCCTAATTGGAATGCTCAATTTGTAAGTAAATTAAATGCGAATGCGTATATCAGACAAAATGTAGATACTAAAATCAGGCTATTCACAGCTCAAACAGGGCGAACCCAGAGTCATAATTCACGACCGATTTTTGTGGCAAAACAACGCGGGTTTGTTACATTATCATTCAAAATCAACACAACACATTTATAAAATATTATTTGTAATTCAATAAAAAGTATCAAGCCTACAATCTGTCAAAATTTGAAAACAGGCGAATCGTTCGAACATCGTAAAATTTTAAGGTTTCGGCGAAAAAGGTGTACATTTTTCGAAGTAGTTTATTGACGTAATTTTGACCTTGATAATGGACGTGAAATCACTACTAAAGTTTCATGTATAAACTAGAGACTCTATTACATAATGTACGCCAAAAATTGTATTATTCTGATATGTGTAAGTAGGTAAAAAGTTGCACTAAAGATGCCATTGGCAAAAATGGCACCCATTTAGGGACTGTAGCCTTAAACTGTTTAAGGATCAAAGTTACATTTAAAACAAATGATTATGCTGATTTCCATTATTCTTCAACATTCTCGCCACAGTTTGATTGTCAGATTCGATGTAAGCAACTCAATCGGGAAAGCAGGTATCACTTATTTGCATAATATATCTTTATACTCGTAGAGGGTTCAATTATTATATTATGAATAATTGTAACAAATTAAGATGAAAAATAAAGTCTTGATGATTCTATACACAATCAGCGGAAAAATGGAAAAAAGGTTACACAATACAATAAAATTAAATTGAATGATCATCCTAGCTTACTATTTTTGAATAAATGAGTTTCTGACATAAGGTATATATCTATATCCTTGTTGATAACTCAAGAAATAATAATGCTGATAACTCAAGAACTAATAATGCTGTGGTATTGACATTGTATAGGCATCTAGAAGAGTGATGCAATTTGTGCAAACAAGTGGCATGTAACCATTTTTAGGGACACCTAGTAGTTTAGAAAACTTATCTCGATATATTATCAGATTCAGGAAATGGTGGTTTCGGATCCTAGATTAATTTACTTAATAACATTGCAATCATTCGACTACTGACAGTTCGTGAAATGAGAACACACTTTAACTGGACGAAAACATCTAAATGAACTATTTCAACACACTTCTTGATATTATTTTATGCGTCACTTTATTAGAATGATAATGATTCTGTGTTTACCGTCTTGTTGTTCCATTTTCAAGTGGAATTATGACAAAAAGCATTATAATGTTCTAAGCATTAAATGACCCAAAGCAGTTGTTCATGTTTTGTAAATGCCAATTTCATACGAAGACGCAGAGCGTCTTTTCTTGATCAATTGTTTTGAGAATCCTATAGTCGCGCGTAGACAAGTTGAAATGGTTTAAGTTGTCTTCTCCAAGTTCAACGACTTTAGCAGACCAAATAAAAAGTTTTATAAAACGGAAATTCAATATTTCTGAGTAGTCAGTTCTTCATAAAAATACATATAAATAGCTTTATTTGTATTTCAAGAGGGGAGAGTAAACCTTTTCACCGGTTGTCCGTAACACAATAACTTGTACATGAACTCGTGGTTACAATGTCATTGATGTTGTTTCCAGTGGTTTAAAGATTGGTCGATAGAATTTCCTGCAAGAGAGTCAACCTTCATTTAATTTCACAATATTTCACAATTCACAAAGATTCTGCTTTCCAAAATAAAATCAAACATTTTAATGTTTGTCTACATTATTGCACCTGCTTTATTTGGTTGCCGTTTGCCGTGGCTCGTATTTTGACCAATTTTGAGAGCGTGGAAGAAGTTTGCAAATAGTTTTGAAACTCTCAGATGGTTTCGGAACATTTCTCCATCTACACTTAAAGAAACATTTAAATACTTGTCTAAAATGAGGGTGTTTGAATCCATACAACATAGGGTTAACATTGGAATTAAACATCAAAAGTACCCCAGAGTACAATAAGCCATTCCAGCTAGGAAAAATAAGGCACAATGAGTAAGGCGTTATGCATATGAGAAAAGCCAAAACGACGTAGAACATGTTTCTAGTAATTGTTAATTGTCTTCTGAATAATTGCTTTGCATTTTCTGACTGCGTTGAGCTGGTGGAACCAGTTCTCCTCTTCCACGATCTTAAAGAAACAGTTTTCCAACTATTACTTTTGATGTTCTTGGTCTCATAGTCCCGATCAAGCTCCTTTAAAGTCTCCCGGGTATGTTTATGAACATAATAGAAAATATAACCGTATGAAACGGTGATGAATATTAAAGCGACAGTATAAAGCCCAAAAACTTGCGCGATTTCAATTTCATGATCTCGTCGATTGATATTTGCATCTTCAGCTCCGCAAACATGGTATTTACTATTGTATCCGAATTTCTCCGATGCAAATGCATGTGTAAGAACATTGACAAGCAACGGGATAATCCAAGTAATTCCAATCCAGATAATGGCACAGGGTAACGTCTGCAATTTATCTGCTCTGGTCCGTGATTTATCTGTTAATAAAACCAGACGATAGACTGCAATTGAGGCAAGAGTATAAAGGCTACAACCACATGCGGTACAGAGGAGAGTAGCAACAACAGCGCATTGAGTTTTATCAAAAGGATATTCATCATCAGGGCTGAACATCATTACACACTGCAGCTGCATCATCACGCAAGCCATCAGATCTGCCACACTCAAATTCACAACAAACATATTTGTAAATGTCTGAAGTTTCTTAGATGCAAAAACGGCAAAAATGACGATTAGGTTTCCTAAGATACCTGCGATTGTTATGACAAGGAATACCATACCGACAATGACTCGGTCTTGGTGTACAATCACCGGATAGGTCGTGTTTTCAACTTCGGTCTCCATTTTTCAAAATCATGTAATCAGCTCCAACAATGCAAATAATGTTTTAAGGATCATCAGCAGTAATCGTTACGCTAAAGATGGTTGTAAGGTTCATCAGTAACCGTAATGGTGTTCAAACACTTTAACGGTAATAACATCAAATGCTTATGAAAGCAATTCTATGAAATATTCCGTTAGACCAGCTTCGGTGAAACACCATGTTGAGTACTGATAAGGAAGGAAATAGAGTGGAAAGTTTTATTAGCAGACTACCCTTAGCTTAGAGCATTATGGTGGGTGTGACGTATATAATTAGTGAGTTAAGAAATGGAGAGTTGGAGGAATCAGGCTAAGTGAGCGTATCATAATAAATTATACTGTAAAATGTGTTTTCCATATTGCTTGAAGATATTAATTAATTAATGAGTATCCTTATGAATATTTTTCATATTATCCCATTCAAATTGAAAATTCATGAAATGGACAGAATCCGCTCGCAAGTGTTATGCAAAATACGGACATAATTATACATGTAATGGACATTTCTGAAATCAAATTCTTCGCATGATGCACACCATCCAAAATATGAATGTACAATTTATATCTATTGGGACAGGTACTTTTAGCCCTTACCGAAACAGCAACTTCTAAAAAGAGCATGATTTTCATTCTCGACACAATAAGAAAGTCAATCATTTTTTTCAGTTTGGTTAGTCTGTTCATAGCCTGGATCCAGGCTTGAAGGGGCTAAAGTCTATGTACTGTATTTCTAGTATCGCCATGAGCTACCATGGTACTCTATTGGTTTCATTTGTTTACAAGGTTTCTATAATACATTGGTCTATCTTGTTCCCATCATTGTAAGGCACAGACATGAGAATCCAGAGTAGAACATTAATGATATGACCTTATTCAGGGCAAACTTGTAGGATTTAGGATGTATAGTCATTAAGAGAAAATTAACTGGGCACTTCAAGTGAACAGTTGAATTAAATTATTTATCAGGTATTAGGGTTTTCTATATAACTATTTTCTTTTGGGTGAGGTGGGAGTGGTGGGGTAGCTTGTAGCTACTTGTTGATGGGAGCTGGTATTTACTATCATCTTGTAATATTATGGGGGTGAACTTGTTAGACCTACACTGAACTTTTAATGATTTTAGGATTTGCAGCTATTAAATTGAAGTTTTCTTATATATCTTGCTTTTGTAACTTGTTGGCCTCCTTGTTTTAACTATTTATTTTGCAGGCTTAATAGTGATTTAAATTTGTTGAAATTTACAATAAAAAGCTGAAATTCACATAGAACTATATTGGCTTTCTAACTCAGACAAAAGCACCACAAGGACTTGAACCAAGTCTAGTCTGTTCAAAGGATTAGGTAATTTTGGAAGTATAAAATCTCTAAGGGTAAATGCAATCCATCTGCTCAGGAAGATGTGAATCCTGACTATTTTATTAATCATGAAAAATAAATATTTCCACTGCATTTTGTGAGGACTCGAACCATGGCTAATGGTGCGGGTTAGCCATGCATTACGAGGCGAGGGAATAACCGCCGAGCTATAAGAACTGAAAAAAAACATAAACATTTTAGTAGAATGCCGTATTTCTCTTTTGTTTTATTTTTGCATCCATGCAATGCTCACTAATTTGCAAGTAAAGTATACGAATGTTAATATTAGACAAGATGTAGATAATGCAGATAGCAAAAATAGGCAAAACAGAGCTTAAACGGTAAACATGACGTTATGCCGTCTCGCTTGTGAAAAAGAACAGTAGGCCTAGCCTTAATTTCTTCTTTAAGATATTGATCCTGCAGCTTGAAATTATCTGCTTTATGCATCACATTCACAGTCTAAGAAATACATAAAAATCATAAATAAAAATCACAGTGCCTTAATTGCCATACTGAATACAAAAGGATTGCTCACCATGTTACACTGCATGACGCGCCCCAATAAGGAGCTTTTAATTCGCACATGCAGGTGGTCCGAACCACAGAGCAAAAGTGTCTATAAATTGCCAATAGAGACGTGGACATCAAGGTGCAAGTCTGAACGGGGTTCGAACCTGGAACTTACTAATTTTACCTGGTTGGCTTAATCCAAGATGTATATTATCATTAGAAACTCGAATTAAGGTATAATACTTAGGTCTAGGCCCTATTCGTTATTTTTTTCGAGAGTTTTTGGGATATGTTTAGGAAAATTTGAGGTACTAACTTCTACAAAAGATTCTTCTACCAAGTGCACCTGACGCGCTTTTTTTTTTTTTAAATTCTTGTTATAAATAAATAGCTACATTTTCAGTTGTAAAGTTACATCTGTGAAGTCGTCTTTTAATACTCCACAGAATTTAATATTGTATGATAAATTGGTCTGAATTAAACGTTTAATAACAAATGGTATACGGGGACGCATTTTCGTATAAATCATTGGTATATTGATGGGTATTTTCGTTACAGACCCAATGCAAAATTTTGTGTTTTTTGGAAAATGGTATCGAGATGCCGATGGGTCGCAAAATCACGTTTTTCGAGCTATATAGTGATGGTTAAAATTCTGAAGTCTACTTTGGGTATCCCTTTACAAATATTTCCTAAGACCCCCTCCCGGATCGTATGCATGCATGTCATCGTTAATGGATTGAATTCAATCAACTATCAACTGATTACGTTACTTGCTCAATTTGATTTAAGTATTGAACGCAATTAACGTTTAATAATGCATGATGATAACTTTATAGACATGGGATTAATTAATAGCCACATTTGATGCAAATTGAGGCTCCGCGCATAAATATAACTGGTAAGGGTCAAATTATAGTTCTTTTTCAGCTACCAAATATTTGTTATCTTATAATCTAGTAATATAATTCCAATGCATCTTCTAATCAATAACGGATATTGGAGTTGTAAATCAAACATTTTCACCAAATACTCCTCAATGTGGTAGTATTGATTTTTCATCACCAAGCCTCCGTTATTAATAGAAAATTCATTGGAACTATCAGATTATAAGATAACAAACACTTGTTGCACCAAATATATGGTAGCTCAAACCAACTATGTTTTCAGCCTTAGGGTGAAAACATGTCGGCCGTCAAACACCAACCCTGGAAAAAAAATCGTCCCCCAATGAAACTGAGATAAAAGGGAACTTAGGTAGATGGACCTATTTATAAAAGGTTAATTTCTTTTTCATATTTTCTGATTATTAAAAAAAACCAGTCAAACTTGAGCTGAGTGAAATCCATAATAATTGCAGCTTCCTTATTGCAGCCTAATTTCTTGAAAACCCCGCCAAGATTTGAAGAACATGTTGCCAACGATAACCAAGAAAAACTTCCCGTTTTTATCCTCACAAAGTAAGCGTGACACAACTGTCAATGAACTTTACCTAAAAAATAACAAATCTTTTCCTGTATGGGTCTTTTCCAAGCTTGAGTTGTAGGGTAATCTTGGGCATGTGAAGACTGTTGTTGCATGGTAATGGTGCTTAATAAGAGTTTATAGTCTTACATAAAGGCATGGCCTATAATGATTAATTATTTTGGAGAACACTTTGTTTGATTTTCTAATTGACAATCCCTAACCTCCAAATTTTTAATGGCGAGACTGGTCAAAATTCAAGATCCACGCTCACTGAATAGCAAGCCTTGGCTTACCAATACAGCGTGCTGCAGGTTGTGAAGGTGACCCTATGTGAGACCAAAATTGGCAAATTTAGTGACCTGTCTCTGCCCTAATCATTCGTATCTGTAGATACCTATCCGGGACCATACCTATTCAAATGAATAGGCCTACCCTATCTAACCATGAGACCATAAGTAAATATGATGAAATACATGTAATTATTCAAAAAAACAAAAACAAAAAACACCTTCATGTATAGAACATGAATATTAGCTATTGTATTTTCAAGCATCAAGATAGATTGGCAAAGGCCTAAGTAATCAAGTAAAATAAACTAACAAGCATGATGATATTCAAACTGGAAGTTTATAAGTAATGTCACAATTCACCCCAGTTGACTCTAAAACGACAGAAAGTTACATATCATGCAGTGCAGTCAGATGCTGTTTTTGTTATGTTAAGGTCTTACAATATTAAACTACAGACAGACACTGTGGGGATGCAATTATAACCTACAAATGACAAATGAAAACACAATGAATTGCACCAAAAGATCGCCCACCAGCAATTTCAAGTTTGGCAGTTTGGAAGATACTACCAAGTATATTTTCTGATAAAAATACTGGGAGTTATAGTACGCTATGTCTCCCAGATTTGTAATTTGTGATACAGTCAGTAAAAAGTAGCCTTCTTACATGCAGGTTAAAAATCTAAATTAATATAAAAATATGTCTGCCCCCAGTTTGCCTCCCCCCCCCCTCAAAAAAAATAAATAAATAAATAAATATAATCAAGAAAAGTATAATGTTTCAATACTGTCAATAATGGGTATAATACATTTCAAAATTATAAAATTTAGAAAGTTTTCAAAATTAGTCATCATGGGTTACAATAATTACCACACAAGTTGGCTAACACTTGGGATGGATGCAATAATGGTTATCAAAGTGTTGACCAATTTTGACTGAACCAGCAGCTACCCTACCATTTTTTGCAGAATTTGAGGAGGAAAACCCCCACACTCTAGATATTTATCTACATTTCAAAGAATTAAGTAGGTACCCAGTAGTTAAAACTTGTGCCAAAGTACATTTCAATTTGGCTTCCAAAGAACTGTTTTGGCATTTGGCTTCCCAAGAACAGTTTTGACATTTGGCTTCCTAAGAACTGTTTTGGCAAATGGTAGGCCTATGTTTTTAAAATACCAGGCAATAAATGATATCACATTACAAATATTTTGATTATTTCATATCATATTATTTAATAATATTTAAAGATCATATTGCACTAAAGTCAACTCCATGAGACTCGAAGTAATTGTTTCTATATTTCATATTATACTGGTCTGATATGGCAAAACACAACAAATCATTTCTCTATAAAACAAAATTTGGCTCAAGTGGCGGTCAGATTATAGCAATACTGGGGTGCTCCACACTGGAACAATATGATCTACATGTAAGCTAGATTAATGTGCATTTCTTCTGAAGTTTAGATCAAGTCAGATTAAATCAGTTTGTGTTCAGATGGCAAACCACCAGTCTGCGCTGCGTATTGGCAAGTTCAGTCAGTTTGTAAAACGCTCATGTGTGTGTGTGTTGAAAGGCCATCGCACACACACATTGGCTTGCACGATCTTCAGCTCAACTGATTCTATCTGACCTAATCTGACTCTATCTAAACCTCAGAAGTGCAGATAAGTTCAGATTGATTTGAAAATGAAGAGCAGTGGCGTGTCCAGGGGTGGCTTTGGGGGCTGACGCCCCTCACAGAGTTGCAAAATTCAGGTAGAATCAGCATAATATTGACAAGTTTTGACATTAAAGGTGCAATTCATGATTCTGATGTACTTTGACCCTACCTCTTTTTTTGGATAAGTACAATAAAATAAATGCTGAAAACTTCACTTGATTCCAACCATATGTTTTTCAGCATTTTAAAAATCCCCATAGGCTACTTTGCTGTAATTATTGTCGGGCCGACAATAATTAGAAAACGACACATTTTCACACTTTTCTCAAAAATGCAAGCACATTTGAAAGAATAGTTTTGGGATTGTAACATACACCAGTCAAGGATTCATTCTAGCTAAAAAACTCAATTTTGATAGAGGTGGCCTTGAGGTTGAAAAGTGGATCATGAATTGCCCCTTTAAGCCCCTCGCACTAATCACCAAGTACCCTTTAAGCCCCCCCGCAAGGAAAAATCCTGGACACGCCAGTGAACAGTGTCCCATCCCAAAATTTGACTGTTCACCACCAACAAGTAGTAAAGTCAGCTACGTGGTCGGTTTTTTTTTTTACTTTTTTAAATATATGACCATCCACTTGAAACCACCCAGTTAAGGTGGCCCCAGGTCAAGTTTGTTTCACTGAAGATTCAAAAAGACATATCTGTAGCTTTAAATTGACACTTGTTTCAAATTTGTATGACACCTAGAACGAGTGTCATGATTCTTCACAGCATGACAAAAAACCTAAAACTAAGATATTATGGACATTCCCAAAGTTATGAAAATGTCAGTTTTCAACTTTTTGGACTTGAAATGAAAGCTAATATTTTGTTAGGAGTTTATGAAAGACACAAACATTTCAAATAAATCACATTTTTGTCAAAATAAAAATTGCCAACTTTACTGGAGGTTCGTGATGGACGATCACATATTTGCAAAGAACATGTTCTAAGAGGTTGCCAGAAGTGCTAATCAAGATACATATATATGTAGACAATGTCTACTAGACATCCTCAAAGATCAGGTATTGTTCATGGTGCTCAGAAAAATGTAGGATTTTCTATATTTCAGCTCAGTTTTTAAATGGAACTCGCAGCCAAAATGTGACTGTCCACCATCATCGAAAAAAAGCAGCAGTATAAAGCCAGCTACTGGTTGTTCTTTTTTTTTTAAATATTTGAAAAGAACATGTTGGAAAAATAAACTTGCAGGTCAAAATGATGCTTACTGACTTTACAGGTTGTTTGTAGTGAACAGTCACAAATAATGAGAAGGATAAATGACATTTATCTTTCTACATTGACCAAATAGCATGAACTATAGACCAGTTGACTTTTGTTAATATTTTGCTTGGCAGTAATCACCCACTGCTTGCTTTGTTCAGGGACCATGCTTTCAACACGCTTTACCATGTCTTTCTATGCAATCATTTAATCAGGGCAAGAATTTTCAAAACACACAATTTAGTTCCTGAATGATGCATGCTCATACTGCCGGAAAAACAGTAACAGCTGACGTCATGGGTAACTGGTCTATACTCGGCCTCTACACAAATATTTTGCTACAAAACATTTGGTCGTGACATGTGACATCACCAAATAAATCTGATCGAATAAAAAGCATAGACTGGTAACAAACATTTGATGCTGGTTCAGTGAATTTTACCTTGATTCAATTTAACATAATGTGCAATTTAGTGCCAAGTGTAATCTGTGTTTACCTCTGTAATGGAGTAATTTTATTTGGAGTCAAATGTCAGTTTTACATTATGATCAAATGTATGGTAGCAAAAAATTTGTGTGGAGGTTGACTATAGTTTGGCCCTTACCTGCATGATAAACAAGACGTTTCTTACTGTAATCTCATTGATTTGACCGCCACTTTAGTCAACTTTATGTTGTCCAAACCATGCATATAATCTTTCAAACTTGTAAATTGTAAATCATCAATAACACAAGAAGTATAACAATTAAACAAACAACAATTATTTGAATTTTCTTCTGAACTTACAAGGATTTTTTTAAAGTTGCACTTATTTCAACAGTTATTCACCAAAAATTTTCTGCAATGTTATTTAAAAAAAGGATGATGTGGAGTGTGGTGGACAAGAAAAATATTTCTTGTTAACTCAACCCATTTTAAGTTCATGTCCAAAAACATGATGAAACTTTAACACATTCTATAATACCTGCTTGTTTCAAGAAAAATATTGATAATATATTTCATCTCATATCTGTATTTAATAGTAAGAATGCAACCGCTCTATTTACAGAGTTGCATATTGTAAAATGATTTAATTTTACCAGGTCTTTCTTCACAAATCTGAAAAGGCAAGCTTTTTAGGGTTTTTTAATTCAATATTTTATTGGGTATTGTGTATTTGGAAACGGATTTTCGGTTGACTGCATATAAGTGAAGGCAATAAGTTTTGTAATTTTATTTTCAGTTTTAAGGTAAAAATCAACTCTAACTGGAAAGTTTATGTTAAATAAACATAAGAGGAGATATCTTCTTGAAACTTGCATTATACATTCTCAATCAAGTTGAACTATACAAACATCTCAAAAAAGATAAGTGAACAGTTATAGTGCATTCAGACTCCAGTGACTTCATCACTGCAACATATCTCGATACACAGGCTTGAATTTTTAAAGCCCACTTCTTGTAGCGTGTGTCAAGACTGCGTATAGTCCAGTCAAATTGCATCGAATGGTCAAAATAATGAGAACAGAAATGAAACTTCCACTATGCATTTTCTGAAAGTGTCAGAATTAGTATACCAAAAAGTTTACCAAAATCAACCCTTGGGAAATACTGGAAAAGTCAATTTTTCAAAATGGCCACTAAATGCACCTAATATATGCTAAACCATTCTGGAAACAATGCATTTGTCAAAAAACACATATGCAAATTTGCAATATTTTGGTAAATATTATAGCTGTGATCATATTATTATGCTTACATTCTACATTTTTGGTATAATTTACAAAATGGCCGCCAAAATGGCTGCAAAAAGAAACTATTGTTACAGTATGTAATTTGTCAATATCATCTAAAGCAAAATATACAGCGTGTCTACTTGGTGCATCTTAAATAGATCTTCGCTGTATTTTAATGTTTGTATCTTACTTTGTCATGATTCAAAAAGGCTGCCAATCATCCAGTCTTTTTATTGTAATTGTTATAAGATAAACTACATGAACTTATTATATATAGTATCATAGGCCCTATCGTGATTTTTAGACATGTCATTAATTGAGTTTAAGTAGAATTTGGTCTGTTTTATCTTTCAAAGCCACCCTTAATCGATATTTTGAAATAAAAACAGGTTTTCATTGCCGTATTTATGGCTTTCTATCAATTATGGGGGTCATTTTGAATTTTTTAAGGATGACATTTTGAATTTGGAACAAATAGCAACAAAATCTAAGGAGGGGTGGTCTTTTAGTAATCCAGTACCTGGAAAAGCTGCCTATAATTGATCATTTAGAAAAATTTATGTTTTCAATGCCGTTTTAATGCCTCTCTAAATAATTTTTCAACGACAAAATTGCACTTCATCAGTCATTATGGAACTAATTATGGAGGTTACCTTTGATTTGAAACAGGTTAGCAACAGACATTTTGGAGGGGTTGATCTGCCGGAACCTTCTAAACCACTTTTAATTAATTCTTTTGAAACAAATAAGGTTTTGATGTGCTACTCTAACCCATTTTGAGCCTCCAAAATATAATCTGGCGGCACTTTTGGACTTTTTATGGGTTCCATACCCGGGGGGGCACTCACATATGTGGGCAGGGTATATATGTCCGGCGGTCAAGACCCCCTTTTTCAGGCCGCTCACTAGATCCCCATTTTCAGCATGATTCAGTTCTTTTGACCCCGTTTTTGAGAAAAATTACAAATTTTTTGCTCTAACTGCAAAAATTGCGAAAATTTTAAGCTCATGAGGCTATTTTTGGCCAAAATTTCAGTTCACTAGACCCCCAAAAATCGGTTTTTAAGGTCAATTTTTTACAGAAAATCAATTCACCAGGCCCCAATTTCGGCGCTTCGCGCCTGACATACCTACCACTTTCAAAGATGAGTGACCCCCGGGGTTCCATATTGGATTTGAATCATGTTAGCAACATAACTTATAGACAATTGGATATGTTGGTACCTTCATAACAATTTTCTATCATTTAATTAAAAAAATGATTTTTAATGCTGTTTAATACCACCTTAACACAATACTGGGCGATTTTGATGGCCATATAACTGTTGGTATATTTGATTTGAAACAGAATTTGAAGAGATGTGTCTGTTAGGCTGCGATCACATACAACTATACGGTATACGGTATTCGCTATACGCTATTCGGTATTCGCGTATAGCTCTATGGGAACAGCCGAGTCATATAAAGGTGCACGCGTGCCCTATACTAGATCTTTTTGAGCATGATGAAATGGATTCGTCGAACGAAGAAAATCTGGCTCTCCTCCTATTGGCC
>JXSR01S029787.1:3059-20397 GCA_000969725.1 Ophiothrix spiculata | reverse complement strand
TTTCCTCTTTTTCTTTTCTTTCCTTTTTTCTTTCTTTCTCTCCTCCATTTTTGCCGACTGGCACATGAAATTGCCCACTGATATGAACGATGGGGGAGGGGGGTTGTCACTCCCCCGCGGCGCCCCACCCCCCTAGTTACGGCCTTGGGTTAGACAACATTTTGAAATACGTCCAATACTTGGAGAGTACCATACGACGTTCATAAACCTCCTCGATCATTCAGATGAGGTATTTTTTTTTAACTATAATAATGAGAGTGAAAATTTCATCAAATTTGTTGACTGTTCAACATGTGTATAGGCCTACCTTTCTATGGTATAGCAATGAAATGTGTGCAAATAAATAATAGGCTTCCAATTTAATCAATCGATCAACTTTGATGATAGTTTGAGTTATATCATGATTGCAGTGATTTGAGCCGTGCAAAAATTATTTTCCATTGCACGGCATGAAACAAATCTGTATGATATAAAACAAATATTGAATGCCTATGCACGTGCAATAGTATACAAAATATATCATTCGGTCAAATTTAGACTGATCCATTCCACTCGACTACTAGAAAAGTCCAAATTTGACCTCATGATATATTTTGTACTATTGCATTCTCAGGCATTCAACATTTGTATAATATGCAAGTGACAACACGTGGTTTAAAACTACAATAGAATTGGTAAAAAAAGATAATTTTGTGTGTTCAAACCGACCTTATTTAATGCCATCTTATTTAATCACTGCCTACGTCCGGGCATACATAAATGTATGCTGCACGAAAATCGAACGCGCACGATTTCCACTATACTATACTATACGCAACTGCACGTTTTTTCGAATAGAGCCCTCTTATGTGACCCGGTAGAATCAAATTCACGTGTTCGATTTCAACTATTCGCGTGCCCTGCAAATTCGTGCACCGTATACCCGAATAGTATAGCGAATACCGTATAGTTGTATGTGATCGCAGCCTAAGTACCCATAAAGCCATTTTCCATTGACTATTTTGAAAAGGTTAACAGTTTTAATGTTGTTTTAATGCATTCTTCAATCTCTATTGAGGGACAAAAATGAATTTTGATGGCAATGTTTGACTTTTTTTATGATGTGCTTTATAAATTTATAAACGCTGGAGGGAGAAATGGGGCTGTTGGTACCCTAGTGATAATTTTCTATTGATTATCTAAAAAAGAAGGAGGTTTTAAATGCTGTTCAAGTGCCACTTTAAGCATATTTGAGCGACAAAATGATTTTAGGTAGCTAATTTTGGACCTTTTTACGAACGTCATTTAAATTTTGAAACATGTTTGAAATAAACATAGGGAGGAGTGGGTCTTTCTTACTCTCATACCCATCTTGCATTGACTATTTTGAATATCTAAGGTTTTTGATGCGGTTTAATGACTTTTTTTTTATCCATTTTGAGCTACACAATTGAATTTTAGTGGCCAATTTGGACCTGTAATGGGTTCCATTTTTAATTTAAAATTAGTAAATTGCATGATTTGAGGTCAAAATTATAATCCTTATGTTTCGTTCTCTTAATTTGTAAACTTTTTAATTTAAATAAGGTTGTTTTTGTTGATTTTCATGAATATATGCTATTTGACAGCCATTTTGAATCTGAAACATGCAATTGACCTAATTCAATTTCTAAATATGTATTTGTTATTGTTAAAGACACCATTACACAATGATAATTTCACATATTAAGTTGTTAAAAAGGGTTGCTGTAAGCAGAATATAGTAAACATATGCTATTTTGGCGGCCATTTTGTTTTTCTAATTTTTCTCATACTTCCCAAGGGTTGATTTTGGTAAACTTTTTTGTATATTATTTCTGACATCTTCAGAAAATGCATAGTAGAAGTTTCATTTCTGTTCTAATTAGTTTGACCTTTCAAACAAATTTCAGTTAATTTTACTGGACTAGTAGTGCGTATTGAGCGATGTTGCAGCGAATAAATTGCTGAACTCTGAACGCGACATAAGTCTACCCCATAAATCGAAGGACAATCCCTCAAAATCCAACAATATTGTCAAATTTGCATATTTTTCACATTGCTGGACTTTGAGGGCTTATATTTGGATTATATGGGGTCAGACTAACTATCCACTGATCTTTTTTGAGGTGTTTAAATAGCTTATTAGTAAAAATTTCATTTCTTTTCTAATTTTGGCCATAAACTTATTGAGCACTTGTACCAAGTTCTTGGAAAAAGGAAAATTTTGACAAAATAGAATCACCTACCTTTCAAGTGCAATTTAATTTATATTTTGTTGTCACAAACTAACAATACACTCGCATCAAATCCAAAATTGATGATCTAGGTGTGAATTAATGAGTCTTTCTCTGTTTTCAGTTCTTATCAAGTTATAATACATGATACATTGGAGTGCCAGAAATAACTGGTGGGAAGACTACATCAACACTCCCTCTTTCTGATTCAGGGATTGGCCTTGCTGCAGGCGGCATCATGCCTGGTGCTACCATAGAATGCGGTACAGGAGGGGGAACCATCATAGAGGGTGCTGAAACCATGACTGACGGCGGTGCCGCCATAACCGATGCCACAGCAGACGCGGCGCTTGCCATTAACTGCTGAGCTGATGCCATGACAGATGGTAGGGATGCCATGGAAGATGGCGCCAATGCCATTTTCGATGATGTCAAGCTTCTTTCAATATCACTACATGCAGAAATAGGTGTACCATTTGAATTTAAAGTAGTATCAAGCATCTTATTAACAGGTTCCATGCATTTAACTGGCTCTTGCAGAGCTGCACTGCCTTCAATACCCTTTGACTGATCTTTAACAAGTGCATTTAAAATCATCAGTCTGTCTCTGTTCTCCCGATTCTGACGATTTACTTTCCGTTGGAATTGGATATCCTTCCATTTCATTCCATCATGCACTAACTTTTTGTGAGTGTTGAGAGCGGAAGTTTGTGCGAATTCACGACCACATTTTTCACATTTGTGTCGGACACCCATATGAATTCCTTGCACGTGGGTGCGCAAAACGTTCCCGCTACGAAATGCTTTTTCGCAATGAGGACATTTGAAAGGTCGTTCACCTGTGTGTACACGCATATGGGCGTTTAAAACCCCGCGGGCTTTGCATAATTTACCGCAAAACTTGCACTCAAATCTCTCACCGGTGTGAATCAGACGCAGGTGATATTTATACGAAGATGCTTCGATAAAATCCATGTCGCAAAACTCGCATTTAATAGGCCTAGTCCCTGTATGAATTCGTTCATGTATCTCTAAAGAACTCCGTGAGTTCAACTGTTTCCCACAAAAACTACACATATGTTTGATACCATTCACACGTTGCATATGATGATCAAGTTGATTTTTTGACGGGTACGCTAAATCGCAATGTGAACATTTGAACGGGCGTTCATTTGTATGCGTGCGCTCGTGAATAATTAGCAAAGCTTTTTGTCCGTATTTCTTCCCGCAAAACTGACACGTAAATTTATAAAATGTATCATTATGCCTCTGCATATGTATGTTAAATGACCCCTGCTGCTTATACATTTTCCCGCAAATTTTGCACTCAAACGCTCGGATGTTGCTATGGGATACAAGATGACTTTTCCACGACTTTCTGCTTTTGCATATCTTTTTACAAAAATGACATTCAAAGACATTACTTGAATTTTTACAGAAAAAATGAAGACGTTCATGCGTATCCAATTCAGATCGCTTATCATAAGTAGCCCCACACCATCTGCATGTAATTGTTTTATCATAGCTGTCTTCATGCCTCCAAAGTTCTTTTTTGCTTTTAAAAGTTTTGTTACAAAAATGACATTTCATTTCATCTGGAAAATGCGTATCCTCATGTTGTTTCATATCCTTAAAAGAAGAAAATTCTTCTCCGCAAGTGGAACAGCCAAAGTCTTTGTGCATACTTTCATGTCTTAACATCTTGGCTTCAGTTTTGAATTCATCATGACAATAGCGGCATTTAAACGGTGATGAGAACTTGTCAGAATTATCATTGTCCAATTGAGCACTGTAATCTTTGTCTATTTTCTGAGGGCGTAACTTGTAATTACCTTTTCGGACTTCAACTTTGATCTTTGGAATTGGCTTTTCTTCAATTCCTTCCTCATCAGATAGGCTATCTTCTTCAGTGTAATTCACTTTACTTGCCCGTCTAGCCTTCTTAGGCTGCCCTTGCTTTCTCTTGCTAGCTGGAGCTGTATTTCTAGTCACCCTTCTAGGCCTTCCCCTTTTCCGTTTATTGACAACAGGTTTATCTTCTTCGACTTTACTTTTCCGTTTATTGATAACCGGTTTATCTTCTTCAAGTTTATTTTTACTGTCAGAGTCGACTACCGCTGATGCGACTTGTTTTGGATTTTTCTCACGTGTATCTCTCATTTGAGAAACTTGTGCTAAAAGATGCAAAGATTTGGTTAAAGTCGACTTGACTGCTACTGGATTTTTTTGAACTTCCTTAGCAGTATGACTTTCTATTTCACTTTCCTTTTGCACTTTCTGACCATCAGGTGTACGTTCCCCTTTTGATTTACTACTCAGGTCAGACGATGCAATCTCCTCATCAATTTTACTAGATGTTACATTGCTAACTTTTTCCCTCTTGTGTTCCCTGGTATGCACCTTGAGATCAGATTTATGGTCGTATCCCATACCACAGATATTGCACACGTAAGGTAATATGCCATGCTCATTTGTAATATGGCTTTTAAATGTTTTACGTCGTTCAAATGTTGCACTGCAAAATTTGCATTTGAACTCATAAAAATTAACTGACATAAGATCAAATGGATTGGTATCTTTTTGTGAAGATACTGTATTGTCATCATTATTATCATCAGTTGGAAGAATATCAGATTCATGTGCTTTGTTACTAGATAATTTCTCATCAGATGAAACAGATTTTTCACTAGAAGGTTCTGAAACAGATGGTAAAACTGCCTTTTGTGCTTGTAATGTTGAACTTTCAGTGACCATGTGATGTGGGACACTACTTGGCTGTGGACGTTCTTCAGCACTTGTTTGATCATTGATACCAGCAACATTTGCATTTTGGAAGGTCAAATGATGAACATCAGCATTTGATGTAGGATTGTGATGGTCATTACTATTAGAACAAAGACTTTCCTGTTGCACATACCCTTGGTTATTATTTAACGCATATTTTGAATAATCACCAACACCTGCATATGGGTTGTCTGGTGTATAATTGAACTCTGGATTGGGTGCGTATTTGTTGAAAATGATGGAAGGATTTTGGTTGTTATTTACAATTTCTTTGTTGACAGCAGGTATTGATGTAGTCACAGCAGAATGCTCCCTCATTTCATGTGGATGCAGAGGTGCAGTTATTGAGAGATCAATCGTTTGGTTGCTATGCGGCATCATAGCTATAGAGGGCGCATTTGTCTGGTCATCACCAGGATGAATATTCATACCATTTACATCCTGATTAGCATTCCCATCTCTTGGATTCAGCATATAAGGATCCATGTTGAGTGAAGACATTCTACTGTCAAGTCTGAAATGACATTTTGAATCTTCAAATATGTTCAACCAAGATCACTTGTCTGTACTCACTATATCCCGGCAGTCCCCCGTGTTTAAGAGCTTCTTACAGTCACATATGACACAACAATGGCATCTGAAATGGGAACCAGCAGAAACAAATTGCAATTTCAGTAAGGTAAAGATAATTGAAAATTAAAAATTATATCAAAATACCACCTCTTGGTCTTCAGATGTGCCACAATGGCAGCATAAATAACCAAATAAAAATTCTTTTTACTTTCAATATAAAATGTAATGCGAAAGTGGCTTGGTTTATTTTCTAAGCATTTTTGGTTAAATTTTGGAAGTTACTCAAATTGACATTTATTTCTATTGGTTCTTGCTGCCATGCTTGTGTCACATCCGTAAGAAAGCCCTTAATGCATATCACATACTCTTTAAACCATGAAGTAAAAAGAAAGCAAACATACTCTGTTATGAGATCCATATCTTTTGTATTCTACAGCATTAAAAACTTGTGTTTTTGTACTGTGTAAGAGATTAGCAAGGATTGATTAAGACCAAATCACTATTTTGTGCATTAATCTTTCATGATTTTGGTACTATTTTTGGCTATTTTGTTACTTCCACATAGAAAAACCTTGAACATAAGTTCATTTGAATATTCACGAAAATCGTGTATGTTGTTCTTATTCGAAAAATTGAGGAGTAATTTATTTCCCCATATGGCCATATTGGTCTTTGCATTAATCGGCTTCTTATTTTATACTTTCAAGGTTTATAGAATATGATGGTGCTTATTTTCAATAGTAAACCGTTTATCAATAGCAAATGATTTTTAATAGCTTTTTTAGATATTTTGAGAAATCACATAATATTCTTGTTAACACCTACGAAATAGGTAACATGTAAGTGAACATTATGGTCCGTATGCACAAAGCAGGACTAACTTAGTCCCGGACTAAGTGAAATTTGAAATATGGGAAAATCACACATTTTTGGGGAAAATCTAGCGATAATTTATGTTCTTGATTACAGATTTCAACTGAAATTTTTAATATTTGATTCATTTGTCTGCTTTAGAACATTACAATTATTGTTAGAACAAATAAATGGTTTAGTCCTGGACTAAATTAGTTAGTCCTGGTCTAAACCAATTTTTGTTCTTTTAGGAAAAAAATGTCAATTTTTCATAGCAGACAAGCAGTCAAATTATAGTCATTTCATCATAGATCTTAATGCAAGGACATAAATTATTACAGATTCCAAAAAGTGTGTTATTTTCAAGAAATCAAATTTCACTTATTCCGGGACTAAATTTAGTCCTGCTTTGTGAATACGGACCTTAGAGGTGGGTTGTACCTGTGAGTGTAACTTGTAAACCTCTGTCAAATAGTAAAACGTACATGTTGCTTATTTTCTATTATGATACTCATCTAGTGGAGTACTGTGGAGATCTATGAATTAAGTGCATGTGTGCAACCCGTGATGGGTAATCTCCAAAGAAATAAAAATCAAGAAGTGCTGCTTGCCACCATCTTGCCGTCACTCATGAAGCAGAGTAATTGTACCTCTTAATTTGTTTGGAAAAGGGCCAGGGCCCATATTCATGAGACACTGCTAACTCTAGTTGGCTGCTAACTCTTCGTTTACCTGTCAAATTTTGACAGGTATACAATATGTTAGCAGCCAACTTGAGTTAGCTGTGTTTCATGAATATGGGCCCTGATTGCTTAATAGATCATGTACATCTTCAAATCATCCCTGGGTGTTCAGAAACATCTATTGCCACTTGCTCCAAGCCAATTTTCTTGCCATTCAGTTTTGAAGAGTCAGGATTCACACAGCAGTCGCATCAAAATGGTGGCGAGCACTGCTTCTTAATAATTTCTTTGGTTTTCTCACATCACATTGCACATAAATAAGAAAGCAAGACTACATCATTGTTCTTGGTCTCATGTGTTGGGTTATAATACTTTCCTCTCTCTATTGCTCATATTTTCTAAATCATATAAATTAGATACATAATGTAACAAAAGCTATTATTATGCATTATTGCTAGCCTAGGAAAGTATTTAGCAAAGTCAAATTATGAACAAATGTACTATCTAATTGTTTATCCTCTACATTTTTAATAATAAGATTAGTAATATATTACTTGACGCGAGTGAATTGTACAAAAATAACGCACCCCGTGCTGAGCTAAAGTTGTCCGAGGTCAAGTGAGTTGGACAATTTCGACAAGGTGTATCATTTTTGTGTAATTTCACAAGCACAAAGTAAAGAGCAGTTATTCAAATTCATACTTGACAATATAAATTATAGCATGATTATTAAAAAAAATTGTTTGTTAATTGTTTCTCTAAAACATAGAATACAAACATGAATCGTTTCATGTTAATTTACTTTTACCTCTCCTTTAAAATGAAACTTGCCATGAGATTGATTGACGATTTCAATACATATTTGAATATTCTAAAATCATCAGAAGTAACTCATACATTTATTTACAGTACCTTCTGTGCATACACCAAAATCTTTGATGCCAGTGCTATTCTATTTGTTCCAGTTCTACTTTTATTTGTATGATATCTCCAGTTATAAATAGAAATAATAAATGATTAATTACCTTTAAATTTGTGTGGTACGTATTCAAAATAAATTGCAATCGCTATGATATTCTTGTCTCACTCTCAAAGTAATTCACCATTAAAAAAGTAAATAGCTGAGCTGAATGTTTGTACAGATGAATTCACAGAGTAAAGGCCTAGATATACTTTGTCATTTTTGTAGTCATTTTCATTCAGAATTTTTCTCATGGTGTTACATTTTCACCACAATGTTAAATTTTCATTCAGAATGAAAATGTTCATTTTGATTTTTTCTCATGGTGTAAAATTTTTGTCATGGAGTAAAATGCTTCACCATTTACAACAGGGCATAGATCGATCTCATTAGGTCGAGAACAATACCATAATTACCTTGGTCTTTTCATTATAATCTGAAATATGTCCTTGACAGGTACTGTGGATTTTATTCTGCTGAAAAGATTTTCTGATTTTTCTTCAAAGAGAAACATTTTCATTTGAAATTTTTATCACCGTCTTGATTTTTTATCATTCTATTTGTAGTTTTAGCGGATTATTCCGATCGATAATATTGTCTAGGAACTCGAGGTCAATATGCATTCAGCTCTATGGATTTTCAAGATGGTAAAAATGACAAAGTATATCTAGGCCTTTACCATATTAAATTCACATTTTACAATTCTTGTAAAATAATATAGTCATGTGAATTCAAGAAAGTTGTAACTGCAATGGCTGCCATATGCTATATTCATACAATCTGCTTGTTGTCACCTTGCCAATCAGAACGCATGAATATAAAGTATGCAGAGTGCAGTGAAACTTCAATCCACTGCCCTTGTTGCATTCCAGTTTGCGTGGCAGACATTTAGTGCATATGAATGTTTCACTGTTTTTGTTGGGTGATGAATTATAAAGTTTAGAGAAGTATTGGACTTTGATGATATGGTCATATAAAGGCCTTATTTATTTTCACAAAAGATACAATATTGTTTTTCTATCGTGTATGAATTAGATTTAAAATAAATTTGCATTCCATTATGCTCGTAAAATGAGACAAAATCAATGCACTTGCGGTAAATTTTGATTGTTATCCAATCCACTGGGCCCCTACGGGCCTTGTGAATTGGATGCATCAAAATTGACCGTGCATGCATTGATTTTGTCTCATTTCACTTGCGTCATGAAATTCGCATTTATTAACCTTTAATTTATTTATCACCACATCATATGAATGCGAAAGGAATCCTCAAAATTTATCACCATATGTAAGTTAAAGAAGGATTTCAAGAGCTACTGACCCAACACGGTATATTGAGTAATTTAAATTTACACATAAATGGCAGCTATTATACTAACATCTTTCTTGCATTCACATCTGCTGCCAGTAAAACCTTTTGTTTTTAATCGCCTAACTGAAGAGAATCAACTAAGAAGTACAAACAAAATTATGCAGCATCTGCATGTAAATGTGAGCACTATTACACCCTGGTCACATAAGCCGCAACGCCGGTATGACACCGGTGAATGATTGCGATGCCCGTTCGGACACCGGTGGTTATGTGACCATAACTGAAGACATCGTATACAAACTGCAAGGTTTTAACTCTGAATTATATTCTTGCGGCATGCTTTCGGCGTCTCTACGGCTCAAGGACACCGGTCGGACACCGGTCGGACACCAGCCGGTGTCCGATCGGCGTCTGCTGAACTGATGCCGCAAACACATCGTAACCTCGTCGCAAGGTTATGGGACCAGGGTATTATACTGCTTTCATACTGGTTCACACTTGTAGCTTTGCCGGTTCTTAGATTTCACACTTCCTGCTTCACAATTCCAAAGAATTGTGTAGCTTTGCAGTTTTGTTGCTTTACAAGTTAAAATCAACTTGATATAAATCTAGCCGTACAATAAACTTTGGCCACTATCAATAAAACCTCTGATATGTAACTTACTACCATGACAACTGGGAGCAACAACCTTCTACAAAAAGAGATGAAGTAATAAGCTATAAAGCTACACAAGTAGCATCAAGCAATTTGCATGTATAAAGGAACAAAAAAATAAGCACAGCATATACAAACAGCAAGTACTAGTCCACAGGACAGAATCACAAAACTTAAAAATCCATTTTAAATTTTAAAAAATCAACTTTTACCAAGAGTTTTCTTGTCACAGAACTTAACAAAAAATCAATATTAATAATCAAACATATATGGTCAATGAAAACCATTCTGTAGATAGCTGATTACCTTCCAGGAGACAGTTTGTTATGTGAGTGGAAGTAAGTTGTATCTGCAATAGCTGTCATAAATTTGAATTGCACACTGCATAACCTCCAGTATTGGGTAAGTGGTTCTTGAAATGGTTCTTCACCATCACCTGAAGAACTATTTCAAGAACCGCTGCCATAAGAAAGGAACATTTTGAAGGAATTTTTCACATTCTTGTGACAAGGTGTAAAATAAATATAACTTAGGGCAGCCATTGCAGATTACGACTTTCTTGCGCTCACATGACGACTGGTAACTTTTCTTGCGCTCACATGACGACTGGTAACTTTGCTTAAGACAATCCAACTGAAGTGTGCTGGTATGCATAATTACTTATATAAAATGCACATGTATGACAATGGCATTAGTGCATGAAGTCAAAATGCTGTTTAGTGGAATGCAATTAGAGTATTGTGTGTCAAGGGGCCAAAAGTCACAAACGTTTAAAATCAATCTGAAATAATAATGATAATAAAAAAAATAGGCCTGGAAGGTAATCAGGCCATCTAACGAATGTTATGGTATAAAAATGATAGCACCAAAGTATTTGTTATTTATTACTAACAGTTTGTACAATTCTACTTGGCAAGTCAAACTTTATCGTTACCTTTATGGTTCTCTACATAATAAATCTTTTCCACCAAAGGTCAGTTTTAGGAGCAAACTTTGTCTGCCTTACAAAATAAATACTTGTCTATAAATATTTACATATTCCTAAACCTACTTCTTTCAAAACACAACTTCAGCCACATTTACATCAGGAAAAATGTCATCAAATTTACTTTGGTTGTAACTGACTCACATATGTGATGGCTCAACTTGAAAAGCGGACTTTGCGACAGAACACTTTTCAAGAAACTGGTGAAAATAGGCAGCTAAAAACAAAGAAAATAATAAGAATTTCCAGCAAAGTTCATGTTGTACAATTTGATCGCATTGATCAATTTCAACAAGTGAGTTGTCATTTTAAAGCTTAGAAAATGCTGTAACAGAAATCAAATTGATATCGTCTGCAAAGTTCCCCCACCTTTCAGGGTAAGCCATCACATATGTGATGGTGCAAGCCCGGGTGTGAAAAGGTAAATGTCACCTCAACTTGCCTCAAAAATCTCAAATTTTAATTTGTGTAATTTTATCATCTCTTTTTCCAGTCTATGCAAATTCTGTCATAATTTGCATTTGGTAATTTTGTAATGAATAAAGAAGGTCAACATCATTTTCAATATTTTGATATTTTGAAGCCATAGAGGAGATAGCAGACTCAGTATATCAGTATAAAGTAGGTCAACCATGGAGATCAAATTACGTGTTTGGGCATGCTCGGTTCTGGCAAAACTCTGGGTGTCAGGATCTGGTTAAATGTAGAAACAAATTGTGCAAATAATACTTAATAAGACTGATACACAAACTTGTATGCAAAGCATGTGTGTATTTTCAATTCAAGTTATAAAGATGAACTTTGCCTGATGTAAATGTGGTATAATTATAAATTTAAAGTACAAAATTTAATTAGCATTACCCTTAAATGATTTAAATAAGTTGCTCTATCCAAGTATTCAGCAAAATTTTACATAAATATCATCAATTGACTTCTTGATTTTGGTTCCATAAATTTTGTGACGTTCTCAAGAAGCAAAAAACGTTATATCAGGGATAATCAAAATTATTACATATCAATATCAGCATAGATCTTTAAATCAATATCCAAACCAAAGTTTATGCAAAGTGTCATTACTAACAATATTATTGATTCCTCAATATCTATTTTGCGAAGCATATAGATGGTCAAAGTTAATTGATGACTTCACACAAATTTGCTGAACACTATGAACACAGTACCTGAACAAAAATAAGAGCAAAATACTATTTGTTTTTTTACACACATGTAGCACACTTGGTTCTGGATTTGTTATTAGGCTTCACCATTGGTGGGCATATGCTCAGCAAAAGGTAACAAGTCATGGATACCAACAAAAAATAAATTGTTTGTTTGCCCTCTAGTGGAAAAATTAAAATTTTGGGTCGGTCGGTCAATCTTTTTTTTTTTTAATCTTCACATTTATTGTAAAGAATGATGTCATTCAATGGATTTAATCATGAATACCAAGCAATGCAGGGCTTAATCAAAGATTGTGGGTCATTATTTATAGGAAATATGAATTTATACTACTAAAGGTGACTTTATACTGCTAAATTTTACGTTTTCCATCGAAAATATTAAGTTTTCATATTTTACATGTTTGAAGCAAAAAAAAAAGAAAACTTAAAATACCCAACCCAAATTTTTGGCATTTTAGGGTCGGTCGCGAAGGGCAAACAAACATTTTTTTAGGCTTAATAGAACCCCTTTTTAAAATACCTACAGCGTTTGATACATTGGTGTTCCATTATCAGGAGGAAACACAACATCTACCACATTTGAATCATTAGGAGCTACTCCCGGCACATGAACTTGCAACCCGTCTTCCATATGACCTTGCGTTTGACGTACATGCAATAGATGGCGTGAACTACTGGCCAAAGTTGCGAGTTGATACGCAACATCTGGTACATTTGGATTGTTACCAACGATGCTTACTGGTATGGCCGACATAGCTGAGCTGATTGGCACAGTAGATAAAGTGGCAGGGACGGCAATGCCATGAGGTAGCACTTTCTGTGCTACAGGTGGGGCAAGATCAGCATGGTTTTGAAGCGCTTGGTACAAAATTCCCTGCTGATACATTTTGGCAATATCTTTGTTATCGTCTTTATCTTGCAGCTGAGGCATTATATCCTGGTGCATTGTGGGTTGAGGCACTGTGGGCTGATGGGAAACCTGCTCAGATTGAGTAGGAGATTCTGCTTTGCTTGCTGAAATTGGAACAGGTAAGTTTATAATTGGCATTGCGGCTTCGTTACTGTCCACCTCCAGTCCTTTTTCATGGGCTTCTTTTGCAAGCCGATTTTCCCGATTGACTTTTCTTTGATGCACTAAATCTTTCCACTTGATACCTTGATGTACAAGCTTGTCATGCGTTCTTAAAGCTGTCTTCTGACTGAAATCTTTTTTGCATATCTCACACGTATATCTAAATCCTAAATGTATTCCTTGCTCATGAGTTTTCAGCGTATTGCTATTGCGGAAACTTTTCTGACAATATTTACACTGAAATGGTCTCTCATCTGTATGGGACCTCATATGCGACGTCAACTGCCCCTTGCTCTTGCACTGTTTATTACAAATCTTACAAGGGTATCGTTCACCAGTATGTGCCGTTCTGACATGATATTTCAGCGACGTACTGCTAACAAAGCCGACATCGCATTCACTACATCTGTGCGGCTTTACCCCTTTGTGTATCATCTCGTGTTGATGTAGATTTGGTTTTGTGAAAAATTCTTTGCCGCAAAACTGACAAATAAATCCAAGTCCGTTGACTTTGTCCTTGTGGACTTTTAATTTCTCGTTCGATGAAAATGACAGATTACAATGATCGCATTTGAAGGGCTTTTCTCCAGTGTGTATTCTTTCGTGAACCTGCAGGCCGTATTTACCACCGAAAGCTTTACCACAAAATTGACAAACATGCTGCTTGACAGTGCCCTTGTGTTTATTTTCGTGATAATTCCAACTTTCGTAATGGCGGTAACTTTTATCGCAGTATTGACATTTATATGGTTTCTCACCTGTGTGAACTCTCATGTGAACACCTAAAGACTTTTTACTTCGCATTATTTTATTACAGAAATCACACTTGAAAAGCTGCTTTTGCCTCTCTTCTTCAAAATGTACTTTACGATGATTGTCGTGCAATGTAGGCTCCTTGAAGACCTCCGAGCACACCCTACAAGTCCATTCCCTGTTTGCATGACCTTCCTCATGGTCAGCGAGGTCACTCTTATTTTGATACACCATGTGGCAAATGCTGCATTCATTTGGGTATGGATGGCCACTTTCATGGTATAATCTGACTTTATTGGAAGATAAAACTCGAAAACAAATTTGGCATTGATGGATTTTACGTGGTTCTTTTTCTTTTAGTTTTCTGCGTTTAGGTTTTGAACTGCTTAAAGGTGCACTATAGGTTTCATCTTTATCGTCACCATCATTGTCATCCTCCTCACTTTCATTATCATCTGTAGTTTCATCTAACACCGATTTACTTCCCTCGTTTCCTTTCACAGCATTGTCAGAATTTTCCGTATCTAACCCTCCTGTATTCCGAATCTGGTCAACAATATTCAGAAGTGCTCTACTTGCTCCGTCTTTCTGCTGCTGTTGTAGTCGTTCTGCATCACTTTTCATTACATCTAAAACAGAAACCACCACAACATTTTTCTTCTTACGTTGTGTCTTTTGTCTCAGAATTGCAGGTCTCTGAGCAAGTTTAGCTCGTCTTGGTCTCATAGTTCGCTTTTCAGTTCTTTCATTGTTGTTCTCCTGCTGAGGTTTTCTTCTCCTAACAATTCTACTAAATTCTTTTTCCACACTTTCTTTCTCACTCGATGGTCTTTGAACAGTAGTTCTTTCCTCTTCATTAAGAGGTTTATTGACAGATTGTGAATTTTGTTTGAGTAATTTTTGGACTTTCCTCCTTGATTTGTGGAAACGCTCATGCTCGCGTAAATCATACTTATGTTCATATCTATCATCACAATATCGACATACGTAGGGTAGACTTCCGTGATCATCCATAATATGATATTTCCATAATTTGCGTTCCTCAAATGATTTTTGACAAAACTTACACTTAAAGTAACACCAATTATCTGGCATTGCAGAAGTTTTCTCTGCAACACCTGTTGCTGCTGCTGCATTACTTGTTGCTGATGCTGCTGCAACATTCTCTGCAACACTTGTTGCTGGTACTGCTGCAACATTTTCCAAAACACTTGTTGCTTTAGTTGATGAATCAATGCTACAATTTTGAGATCTAATACTGGCCATATTATCAGACTTGACTTGTTTGTCGTTTGGTTTAACATCATCATTTGCATTTTCTTTCTCTTTTTTCATTACATTTACATTATCCTGGTTTTGACTATTGACAAAACTACTTTCATGGTTCTGCTTAGCATGTTGGGACTTCATTTCTGATATATCTTGAACCATCGATTCATCAATTAGGCCATAATTGTCGGCACGATTATTAGGATCAGACAAGTTCACATTCACAGATGGGAAGTTAGCATTTGGAGCTACTGGAGCAATGTGTGTCAAAGTTCCATGCCCTACTCCCAATGCTTTTGTACCTGATGTTTCTACTGTGTTCATATTTTGAACCAAATTAGAGCTACTTGCTGTTTCTGGTTCAAAAGCCTGGTGTGACGATGTGTTGTCCACCAATTCCTGAGATACCACACCATGTGCATTGACTTCTTTGCCTGATATATCCATGATATTCTGCAGTTGGATGTTCCCATTCTGTTCTAAATGGCCTTGTAATCTGGTATCATCACTACAGACTTGATGGGGATTAAGTGACGCCCTTCTGTTGGTATGTTCATCTGGAAAACCTGGAGGCTGAGGCTGCTTTTCACCTTCAACCGGGACATCAATATCACCATCCATACTACCAAAGCTATGACATGATACCTACATAAAATGCAATTGCGTCCATACTTATACACCACATATTGTCAACCAACCTTTTATAAATGTTAGCCTTTCTCATGATGCCATGAATCTTTGGTGTAGCAGGATCTGTATTTGTTTTGCAGTGTGTTGATCCAATTGACCTGAAAAGAAAATGTTTTCAGATATATCAATTTGATCATTATCAGATTACAAAGCATAAATTATGTGACCGTAAAACCCTATTCCCTGTAAAAGTGAAAATTTTGACCTCAGTTGTACCCCTGTTGTGGTTAAAAATATTTATGGTTTTTTGACTGCATTCACTAAAAATTTGTTTCAATTGGCATAACAGTCCAAACAAGTTCTGAAGAAATTCTAATACATTTTCCACTGTATGCAGTGGGGCTTGAACCCCACCCTTTTTATTTTTACCCCACCCTTTTTATGAAACACCCTTTATTCTGAGAATTCTCTGAACCCACCCTTTTTTGGAAATTTCATAAACTTTTCATTCTGATGAGGGTGCTATATTCATCCCACTTTGGTTCATTGATCAAACCTAGCTCAGCAATGTAGAATACATAAATGACAACACCATCAGTGTTCGAAATAAGGGTTTTTACATACATGTAATATTTGCTCAGTGCATGTGTATTTTGCAAGCGCATTATTGTGTGTGTTTTAAGCACATTTTTGATGAATTATCTCATTAGTGCATGTAAGTTTTATTTTCTATGTCGACCACTGCAACATCGTTTTATTTCTATTGAATATGCTTATTGTGATTCTCAGAGCTCCTCAGCATTACTTATCAATATGGTCGGGTACCGTACCCGACCGAAAAATAAGGTTGGGTACCTGGGTAGCAAATTACCAGAAAAGTCCCACGCCTACTCATTACTTTACTATTTTACCTTAAATCTTATTTGTTTCTTTCTCCCCACGCTTGGAATGCGTACAGAGTAAAGCTTGCCTTAGCCCCATAAATGTTTCAGAAGGAAACTAAAAGTGGTTCAGTCTCGCTTCAGGTCCTGCTCTGAGTAACTTGTAATCCTGAACGAAACCACACAGCCCAAGAGAACAGCTTTTTTCAGTGTGGTGAATTACAGTGGAAATGGTATAGAGGGGAGCGTAGCTGAGCGGTTAGAGCAAGGGTCTCGTAATACAATGGCTGTGGGTTCGAGCCCTGGGCCCGGCGGTTTATGTCTCCTTATTTCCTTGGGCAAGAAACTTTACTCTTATTGCTCTGTGGTTCGGTTCGGAAGTCATGTTAAGCCGTTAGTCCCCTGTGCAAATGCTCCTTCTTGGGGCGCTGCATAGTGTATACGTGGTAGTCTATACAGATATTAAACTCACCATTTAAAATGCTACAAAAAAGCCTCTCATCAGTTGTGGAC
>JXSR01S029786.1:9739-22780 GCA_000969725.1 Ophiothrix spiculata | reverse complement strand
ACTTTACATAGCAACAGTAAATATACAGTTCAAACGATGACCAAACTTAAGTGTGCTGTTCAATTATGTCAAACCGGAAGCCATACCTACGTCTGACATTTACAACTGAACTTCCCCCGGTATTCTGTGTATATGTATTTCCTTGCCAAAAACGCAAAATGGCTTCCATTCAAAGATTTGACTTGCTTTGTATAATTATAATGGCTCACCCCGAAAGGGGGGACTTTGCAGATGATATCAATTTTGATTTTATCATATCATCTGTTACAGCATTTTCTAAGCTTTAACATGACACCTTACTTGTTGAAATTGATCAAGGCGATCAAATTTTACAACAGACAATCTGCTAGAAATACTTACTATTTTCTTTATTTTTTGCTGCCTATTTTGATCAGTTTCTCGAAAGGTGTTCTGTCGCAAAGTCCCCCCTTTTCGGGGTGAGTCATCACAATTATCGACATAATCTTAATAGTTCTGAAGAAAAACTTTCCGATTATGATTCAGATTAATGAAATAAAGGACGAAACTGTCTGTATCTTTGTGAATTTATTTTAAAGAAAAGCAACAAAGGTAGAATTCGGTGCGGTCTTTTATTCCACGTCTTTGCATTTATTTATGCGTGTACGTACATAAAAATAACCTGCATAATAGAGTTAAAAAATGCAAACAGACTTTGTTTTGAAGATACAAATTATAATCTGTCAAAGTACAGATAAACACTTTTTAGTTTCTTTCTTTTTGAGTGAAATGGTATGAGAAACAGTATCTACTCTTCGAAAGAAAATAACTAATAAATAAACTTAAACTTAGCTCACTTTATTTAAGACTCATTCTCTTATTATTTTTGTTTCCGTCATGTATATTTTTTGATTGAGAAGTAAGGTAAAAAAAACCTATATTTATGTTCCCTGAACAATTAAAGATTTTGTGAATATTTATATGAACTTTGCAGAGGTTTTGACCGGACTGACCGTGCATTGCACTTTTAGGCCTTGTTTCCTGTGGCAAATGTTATCACGAAAACTTTTATATCATTAAACAACAAATCTATGGTCGCAATAACTAAAGCTACGATCACAATAGTCGTACGATCAGCTTACGAGTAGTGTTTAGTCCGTTTGAAAGGGCCATAAGCAGTGAGTAAAGCGAGCAGCGAGGGCGTCGCGTGGTCCTATTAGATGGACTAAACACTGCTCGTAAGCTGATCGTACGATTATTGTGACCAGGCTATAATTTGTGCACTGACACTTTTTAAATTATTTCTTATGAACTTATTATGGTCTACGGACGCCTTTCAAAAACAACCATTAAAAGACAAGTACAATGGTCAAATAATCGACAGAAGGGTGTTCATAGCCGTTCGTAAGAAATATTGCGACAATATCATTGTTAAGGAGCTAGCAGCAGCATATAGACCTTTTCAAACAGCGATCGGAAAACTTCGGAAAACATGGTCACGTGCCACAGCTTCGTGATACGCGGCAGACGACAATGAAAACAAAATGATAGTACCGCAAAAGTGCATAATAAAAACGGCAACGTTCGTCGTTGTTGGAAACATACTGTAGATCTAGAAGTGTCGAACTTTGTCAAACAATGAGGCACTGAGGTACTGTTTATTTCCGGAAACGATCGGAATTGTTCTGAAAGCTTTCGGGAAGCTTCGGAAACGATCGGTTTGAAAAGGTCTATAACGACAACAGCATTGAAATAAACACCTTCAGCAGCACAAGCAATGATTACAATCCCCAACAACAACACAAACCAACAGCAGCAGTAGCATAAGTAACAATAACAACCACTACTACACAATAACAGCAGTAAAATACAACCCAAAATACAATTACACAAAAACATAAAAACAAAACAAAACAAAACAAAAACAAACAAACTAACAAACAAATACAGTAAGAAAAGGGTAGACAACAGCTAATCAACATAGTTGATTGTTTCAGTTGTTTGCCTTGTCAAAATTTACATAATTGTACGATTCCATAACTTTCGTGCATGGAAAAAGAAGATCGTTTCCATGCTTCGTGGCTGACCCTCCAGGTCCCTGTCTTACATCAATTGTACAAAGGATATAAGTTATCAGTCATCAGATAATAAAGAAAATCAAGATGAATCACAATCGACAATGATAACCTAGGAAACAAGACAATCGAGATAAACAATCAAGATATAAACAAAGATGTTGAACCCAATGGGTTATGCAAAACAAGGTCTTCTAAAAACATGTCTCGTTGGCGACAGGATACTAGTTTGGAGCAAGACCTGATTGGGGGGGTTCTGAAATCTTACAACCTCCCACTTCGATCATCTAATGGTGCCCCCTGAATGAGGTGAAAATAGTTGTTATATTTTTACACATGTGCCCCGATGCCTCAAATGGTAGTGCACGTGATTGACAGCTATTATTTTAATGGCTTGCTAGTGGTATGGGTTCGAGTCTCGCCAGGAACAAGATGTCATTTTAGAAAAACTGAAGTAAAAAAATTGGATGTGAAAAAAATCATTAAACAAATTCTATTAAAAGGTCGTGTACTCACAACATGGCGGCACGGTAGCCTACAAAAAAGCCAAACATTTCCTGTCCAGTAGCATAGGTCAGTGTGTGCTACACGTGGGGATATTGTCTTTATTTTGCAAATCATCATCGTAGCCTTTCACACAGTTGAATGTATTTTGTAAATTTAAGTTTGGACATTAAAATTCCACTATTATTTGTAATATTTTGTTCCATTTACTACATATAAAGTATAATTAAAATAGTATTCAGCTTTAATGGTCTTTACTCATTCTCTTTGCTTTTTTACTTCTTAGTCTATTACGAAGTTTTCCAATTTCCAGATTCAAATAGGTCTCGTTGGTCCGCCAACGGGACACACAATTTGTGATCAATGGCCTTTATATCTTCAAGTTTGCTTCACATTTAGTATCTTTTAGCCAGCTGAATTTGGGTCATTCCATAGAAAATGTTACCAAAATGATACGTGTTCTTGGCCTATACATTGAATGAAATTGGAATATATATAAGAGATTGTTAGGAACCCTTGAAGAACAATCAAACACATAAATTTACATATGATCGTGCAGCATTTTGGTAACGTTTGTGACATTTGCCACGAAACGACCAATTTGCCACATGTCCACTTTAACCTCCTCTTCAGATTTCAGTTCAGGCCAACAGCAACTAAGACCTTGCTTTCATGAAATAAGAGGAAACTTACAATATTTTACATAAGCAACTATGCCATGGTAAAGTCAGCAACAACTTACACCAGATGTGATTTAAATCATCCATTTAATTATATTTTTAATCCATGCCAAACAAATTTGGCAGCTAACGATATTTTTCATCTTCATTTTATTCTTAATTGATCATCTTTGTAATTACAATAATGCTGCAAATTTAAAGTAATATGTTCATATTAATTATTTGATTTGATTTAAATCATCCATTTAATCCATTTAATTATATTTTTTAATCCATGACAAACAAATTTGGCAGCTAACGATATTTTTCATCTTCCTTTTATTCTTAATTGATCATCATGCTGCAAATTTAAAGTAAAATGTTCATATTAATTATTTGTCCTTAATTTGTCTTGAATTTGTCTTCGTCTTCATATGGAAAATGACAAACAAAGTGTGGAATATTACATGATATTTTACCATTCCAAACCCAGATGAAGAATTCATATGTGTAATGAATTCGCAACTTCAAATGTTTGACTTTCTTTTCATTTTGTTAAAGCAGGATTCAATAATACTATATACTCAATCTCCACGTATCATAATCTTTACAATACAGTTGATTTGAACCCAACGTGGTTTGGTCACGTTTTTGTACCATCCATGCATAGCAATACACGTTTTTCTTCAACTTCAAGTACGGTATGCTATCTATGATAAATTCTTCATCATCAAAATATAATAAATATTTCAACTGTTTTCTGCATGATAATGTACCTAAGATCTTTTGAACACAGCTTGGTTTTTACAAACTTGATTAACCTTTAATTTTATGAAGAACTAATATCAAAATTAGTAGTTTACTTAAAGCATTTCCGATATTAATCTACTTTGATATCGTACGTAAGTAGGTCAGAAATAAACATAAAAACATCAAGGTCATGATTGACCTTTTCATTAAGCAGTTTCTATGCAATACCATAAAGTCCTCTGTTTAAATTAATTCCTAAATATATTTAGCCATAAGGTAAGGTAAAGTCGAAACCGAAGCTTATTTGCTAACGGCCGTGGTGCCCATCTCCATTTCCTTAGCGTTTAGGCCATAAATCGAAGACCAATAAGTAAAATTTTTTCGTGTGACTGTGAACAAACCTTAAGGCTCTGTCAGACATCACCGTATAGAGCAAAACGTACGAATAACGTACACAAGTTTTACATATTGAACGTGTGCTAAACGGACCACCACCGTATACGAATAACGAATTAAATGTATACATAACGGACAAACCGTATGGATATCGTATTGAACGTACTTTTAACGAACACATGACGCACAACAATGCATAAAACAAAACAATAAATTATTGTAGGCGTACGTTTTGCTCTATACGGTGATGTGTGACAGAGCCTTAATCATAATCGTCCCCAAAGTCTTCAAACATTTGTTTAAGTAATCTAGGCAATTACATAGCGTACAGGAGTTTCTCCCTGAACCCCATTCTTTACGTGGGCCCCTGTTTTCCTCTCCAGTATTTATCCAAGACATCCGACTACCTGTTACAATCAGCACTTTAATCGTGTTTGGTTGATTGACCCTTACTTTGGAAACGAAATATAATTCTACTATTACTCTCTTACAAGTTAAATTATACATGGCTCTTTCAAAAACAAGTAAGCAATAATACGCAGCGATTTGAGATTTAACAAAACAACAGATTCTTCTAATTTAAAATCTTCATGATTGTAAATTTACAGACATTTAGAAGTTTATGGTGTCTGATAAGCAACTTTCACTTATTACCATACATAACGTGTTGAACTTAATTGTAAAATAAAGCTAATGCAATTGTTTTGGAAACAAATATTTTGCATTATACATTATGAGAGAGGGACTCTAAAACGTGCAAACGTGACAAAATTAAATAAATCATATTATACATTTTATTTTTAAAGCACTGATAACAAAATTTGCATATATAATTAATTGATATATGTTTACTAGTGAGGTATTCAAACTACAACATGATGCAAATTACCATTATATCTGGTTATATAATTAATTCAGAACCTGCAATGTTTGACTTTTATTTCATTTTTGGAACAGGTTTCAATATTTCTATACACGTGTTTGGTTTGGTTGATTGACCTTAGAAACGATACGTAATTATAATTATGCTCTTTCACAACTACAGCACTCTGTACATTACATTACAAGTTTTAAAAAAATAAGAAGAAGAAATAACAATAATTTTTAGATCGAAAACTCTTTTAATGTTGAACCTCTGTCATTGTAATCAGAAAAAGTGGAGACACTCTAAAAAGCTTCTGATGTTTGATAAGAACTTTTCTTCTTATTACCAAACATCATGGCCCGTATTCCAGAAAGGTGTTTAGCTAAATCAATGTTTTATTTCTCGTCAACAGCACGACTCATTGAGCTGTTCTGCTTAAAAGCTTCAATGACGCGTATTATTCCTGGACAGTTGATGTTCAGTTAAACAATGGTTTAGCTAAACATCTTTCTGGAATACGGGCCCATATGTTCAAATTAACAGTAAAATAAAGCTGATACAATCGTATCAGAGCTTGTATTCTGCAAATGACGAATCAACTTTCAAATTTGCAAATATGTTAGTAAATAATTAGTATTTTTCCATTCAAAAACTAAAACTCATCTTTGGCGTCCATCACCTTCTGCACCTTTAATTCAAGGAAACTTTTTGTAAGAAACCCATGTAGCCTCTTCGTGCTTGACATTTAAGGATGGGAATAGCTGTCCTGATAAACATTTACGTTGCTATGGAAACAGCAAAATATGCAATAAGAGTAATGTCAAGCTCAGAATGTTTTCCTTCAACTTATGGAAGCGATATTCATCATGTTTTGTTGACAATACCGGAGATAGTTACATCACTATGATCAACATAACTAAAGACCTTTTCGGGCTGAAGCTGTATGACACGTTCCGCATGTTTGTGAGAGGACTTTAGTTGGTCCATCAATATCATATTTTTTGATCTTTGTGATGTTTACAAGTTACATGTTTTATATTAAATTTCTTATTTGTACAAAAGTGAACTTGCTGTATTCTTTCTTGAAGAATAGAACAATTAATGATTTTAAGGATATCATATCATACCAGTTTCAAATAAAAGGACATAGACAAAATGTTCTAAATCATATTTTCATAATCAAAGTATCAAAATATTTCACCGTTTTGGTTTCGAAATATTTTTTGGATATTTCATATAATTCCATATCATTCCGTAAATTCCATGCATTCATGAGACATTTTTGTTAATATTTACAGCACTTTAATAAGCATTACATTTGATATGACAAGATCTGAAAGAAAAAAAAATGTTTTCTTTCAGAGTTTTTAATAAAGTACTCCTATTACTTACCAAGTTTTCAAAACCATCTAGAAAGTATAGTTCATTCAATGCAAATGATTGACACTTTTCGGGCCTCTCGACCACCTGTTTTTTGTTGTGTTTAATCGTAAGTGATTCAGCTACTCTATGCCACATTACGTAACATTACAGTACGACCTACAACAAATTGGTGCCAATTTAAAGTAAAAATTACTAAAGTTGACTATTATTTTGTTTTTCTTTAACAACCAAAATTGATAATCAACCAGTTAAAAATAACATTGATAGAGAAAATATTTAAGTGTTTTTTTGTATTTCTCATCATTTTAAGACTGTTGTCTGTTCTTTCTCTTCTTATTTAAAATCCAACAAGAGGGCCATTCCATTGTAAATGTCAAAATCGTTATCAAAATGTTTCATGATCAGGCTATTGAATTCAGATGTGATTGAGTGATCTTCAAGGTTTAAGTTTAACAAAAGCTATCTAAATATCTTTTGAAAAAAATGAATTATCAAAAATATTTTTGAGAAATTGAAATATTTTATGGGAATATTGAAATTGACTTCCCTGTTTGCTAATGTTGCACGATTTTCTTAAAATGGAACAATAGTCCTGTTGCATGTGCATATCAAAATATTGCATTGTTCCTGTTTAACAATAGAGAAAGTAATCTGTTTCATGGGAATGTTGAAATTGATTCACCTGTTTTTTCCTGTTTCTTGATATTCTTTCGATTTTCTTAAAATGGAACAATAGTCCTGTTACATGTGAATATCAAAATATTGCATTGTTCCTGTTTAACAATAGAGAAAGTAATCTGTTTCATGGGAATGTTGAAATTGATTCACCTGTTTTTTCCTGTTTCTTGATATTGCAAAATTGCCCCTTTTACATAGTAGAATCGATTCTCCCAAATGTTGAATTTTAGGCAATTAATCGGTATATTTAAATACGTTCTCTGTCTTAGTAAAATCGGCCTTTTCAGTATGAACATGGAAATATATCACCATATGGTAGTCAATATTTGCATAAAATATTCTTTGGTGAATCACTTTCGAATCACCTAGAGATTCATGTACAAAAATATTAATACGCAGTGATTTGGTTTTGATCAATCCTAATCAATCATTGTCAGTCTCTTAAACAACACAAAAACACTAATTCACAATATTGACGAATAGAATACAAGGGATATGCAATGGATCTCGTAACAGAGTCTGTTTGCTTGTTGCATAATTGTAGGTTTATCGGATTGTTTGTAGAGGATAATGTTTCAAGCTTTTCTTATGAATTTTGCAAGTTTAAAACATTTGATAATAGTTTTGGGCAATTTCATCACTCGATAACAATTTGCAAGTTTAAAACAATTGATAATAGTTTTGGGCAATTTCATCACTCGATAACAATTTCCTGTACAAATAATACCATATGAAGGGAAGCACCTGATATCTTCCATGTTTTAGTCAATTGACTTTTGTAGTCACCATGAAAATTTTAAAGCAAGATGTTCTAGACGATATTTTGAGTACCGTGACAACCAGGCCTATGTATAAACAAGGGCAAGGTCTCACTTTAATTCAATAACTTTTTTTAAAAAACTCTGTGGTGCACTTTAAAGCCTCCTTGTAAATTCATAATCTGAACACGTTTGCCAAGTCTTTATGGGCTAGGTTCCTAGATTTGGTTGAGCTCTATGGAAGACTCTATATCTGGAGAGAAAAAAAGATTGTTTTTAACATTGCGTCTGATACTTTTGCCAGATGATATCGACTTTGATTGCTACAATTAATGCACGTGATAAAGAAATCAAGATATTCATAAGAATAATACCCCTGAGTAATTTCAGCTGATTTTAGTGTACAAACCGAACCAAGTAACCATGGTATCTACAGAACAAAACGGAAACAAAGAAATGAGTAATTTATTTAAAACTTGAGCGCAAATGTCACTGTAAATGAGAGTAAATTTGTAAAATTGTTTTGGCTATAACATGGATTATTTTGTTACCTTATTTAAGTTAATTTGTAATTATATTTAATTGGAATTTATGTCCCTTGGTTTCTGATTTTACAGTTTTGTTTTTTCTTTTAGTCATGTATTTATGTGTTGTACGTCAATGCAAAGCAACTTTTTTTTTAAAATTCTGTAATAAGTATTATATATCCATGGCGATAATGTTTCGTCTTGTATTGTGCTTAAAATTTCATTACACTTTGTTTTTCACCGGAGATGTCACATTAAATCAGAGTTTATCAAAATCGGCTCATAACTTGAATTGAGTGTGTAAATAAGATAAGGAAATAATGTTCCAAGTTGTTTCGCTTTAAATTAAAGCAGATTAATTTTGATTTATAGAATAACGTTTACTCAATGTTAAAGCTGCTTCACAATATGTTTAGACAATATTTGATAGGGAATGAAAGGGAAATAATAATTCAAGGGTGTATTTATCTGATTAAAATCAAGTTATTAATCAATGAATTGCTACTACTATTAACAACTTCCGGGTCATTTCAAAGGCACAAGTAAACTAGCCAGGGCTAACTGTCACTACCAATGTCATTAAGATTTCAATAACTTCCGGTTTAAAGTTCCGTTTGATTAGAAAACATGTTGGCCAAAGATAGGTATATGGAAATAGGCAGTCGGGGATGTCACGGTGAATGGTAGCTGGGTTTGGTGGGTAATTCAATTAGTTTCAACAAGGTGATTCACGGTCATAATATTACCTTTAATCTTTAAAAATAGGAAACATCAATTAATGGTAGCCTACTTGTGACAGGTAGACCCCCATGCCATACCATGGTCCAGAACCGTGACTATCTAACAGTAGCATTACTAGGGGTACGGGCACAATTAAGGATGAAGACTAGTGTTGAAAAGTATAGAAAATAATAATTAGGTTAGTTGGACAGTGCTGAAAGAAAAAGGTTAAAATAACTTTAGATTTTTTGATTTTGTTTTGCTTGACTTAATATGATTGATGACATTAATTGTATCTTAAATCTCTACAAATGTTAGGCGGTACAATAGATTATGATTATATACACTAAATTTGTTAGATAAGAATATATTAAGTATTCTTATTTAACTTTGCTTAGTACATTATATAAATATATAGGTAAGAAAAAAACCTTTCCATTACCATCAAAAATGTTAGCTTTACTGAGACATTTAAAATGAATACTTTTATGCAGACAATTGTCAAATTAGTGGTGTGTGCTATTTATATATCAACTAGTCTATATATAATTATGATATATCATAACAAAGATACCGTATACTGTTGTGATTATAAAAGTTATACCGCAATTTTAGGATATTTAGGATATTAAAGAGAAATCCTAGATAATGATCTTAGCGTTCGTGTTGTAGGCCTATAGATTGCAAGAATCTGCTAGTATTGACAGCGATACTAGAAAAATTGATGATGAAAATGTTATACTGTATGAAAAATGGATATTTAAAGAAATCAATGATGTTTATCACCAAAGTTTTCAAGCATTTATATGTCAAATTTAATATACAAAATATTATGATTTATTGGAACGTTAGTTAAAAAAGCAAATAAGCAAAAACCAAATAGTTTTGTGTAAATAAAATAAGCATATAATATTTTGAGATTATCCAAAATGAATGTCATAGTTCATTTTATCCTTGAACATGTTCAATTATGTTAATTGTGTTGCTTAGTTGTATCGCAAATATTGCAACTTAATTTCTGTCCCTTATGCATTGATCTTCGAGGATAGTCATATTATATTCATAGTTAGTTAATAATAGTTAACATAAACGTTTTAAATAGTGGAATGGTATTAAATGTAAGGAAATTATACATTTTAATAAGATCTAGATCTGCCTACACGTTCACATTAATCTCCAAAATCCTGTATTTTGTGAAAATTTGAGCACAGTCGCCCACAGTCGTTTTAATTTGTTTTATAATACTGAATTTTTATGTTTCCATGTACATTAATAGCAAGCGTAAACTCATATGATTTCGTACTAAAATTACTTTGAAACATCTGTCTAACAAGTAATTGATTTTTAAAAAACATGAAGTTCATAGACATTTACTTAACACTTATGACACGGGCCCGCCGCAAGCTTATATGTGTGTCATGCGGTGTTCTAGCAAATTACACATAGACGTGCAGAATTAGAATATAAAATGATGACTAATGATTTCAGGAAATTTGCCTTATATGGAAATAAAGTGCTAGAGAAGACAAATAAATTCTATGAAATTAATTAGTGTGGCTGTTTGTTACATATTTTTATTGGCATTTACCATCGAATTGAATACTATTTTTTTTCCCTATCCTAATATTTGGCATGTCCGACCTAAAACCTTCAGACCAATTTATAGAAATAATATAAAACTAATGACATTTCAAATTTCCTAAGATAAAATAAATATGGACGATTTCAGACGCAAGCTATGTCTAAACCTAAAACCTTCAGATCAATTAGGCAATAGAAACACATTCACATATTAGTGGAGTCATACATTTTCCGGAATCTTCAATTGCGGCTTCTACTTCAAGCAAACTAAATAACCGAAGGAACGGGGTACTTGCTCAAGTGACAGGCAATATGCTATTGGCTCATTCCAGTGAAAACTAAACCTTTTTTGATTTCAAGCAAAAAATCAGCTTTTTTATTCGACCATATAAGCAGTTTTTTCAGTCATCGCTTGTTACTCGGTATGTGAAAAGTATTTTCTAATCGGAAATTTTGAATTATTTCTACCCGTGCATGAATGAGCACATGTTTTCATTCAAAAATGTCACAAACGTTACCAAAAAGTTACACCAAAATGTCACAAACGTTACCAAACAAAACATTGCATTAAAAGAAATCCTGAATTTTCTACCACTGTTATGAACTATTTGTAAATACGGTATGTTAACAATCATCTGTGAAAAGCGCAATAAAAAATTCGCTAATATGTCGAAGAAATTTTACTTTGAAGTCCTTTGGAGCAAAAAAACATTTCCGTGCGAGGTCACAAACGTTACCAAACGTTACATGAACTTTATTTAGTATTTTGGCAATTATTTTAATCTTTAAACACCTGCACGTCTTGATCCCACCAGTGAGCACCATTATCAACAACAAACTCATTGATATAATGTTTATGCTAGGTTCTGTGGCCATTTAAAAGTGAAATTTTCACATTTTTCGGTCACAAACATTACTTTGGAATTACCCTATTCAATGAAGAATCACCCTATTCAATGAACAGTTCAATTGAGAATTCAACATATTTTATTCTTCAGCGCCAATAATTATTATAAGGCTAACGGTTAACCTCTTGTCCATTGTGAGGAAACTTTTCTTGTGTAAATGTTTCGTTGTTTACTACTGGATATTACCATTCTTTCCACAATGTAAGGAAAATATTCTAGAGTACAGCATTTTTGGACTAAAAGAGCCTTTCCGAAAAAAAGTTCTATATATACAAAAAATATAATATTAAAGTAGTTTTCATTTATACAATATTGAAAGAGAAAATATTATTTTTTCGTTGCTGTTTTTACGGATTTTTTTGTATAACAGTTGTATTGCATAATTTGGTTTGATTTGATACGCATTTCATTTGTTTATAATTCAATTTGTGATTTAATTCTGAGCTTCTTGTTCAGAGTGTTGATTAAAATACCTATATTTGTCTTATTATAATGAGTGAACATTATTGCTTCCATGCAGTTATATCAGACGCGAAGGTACAACTCTGTTATAAAATTGGATAGATTGAGCCCATATTTATTGGTCGAGCTATGAGTTGTAAAAATATTGGTCGAGACGCAGTCGAGACCAATATTTTACAACTCATAGCGAGAACAATAAATATCGGGCCAAAATCATCCAATTTTATCATGATTCTGCTCAGGATCCAAGATTTTCCACATTTGGATCCTTCAAATGTTGTACCTTCACGACGTGTAAAATTATGCATGTATCTTCACCCTCATAAAAATAGTTTTGGTCTTCCATCATGTACATGATGAACCCCTTATGAATCAACAAGCAACCAAACAGAGTTTTGCTAAGGTTATTGAACACCTTTGAATGTTCCTTTAAGAACCTTTGTAGAATGTTAAAATGTGAGAATTGACTCTCAGGATCTTGAAAGGCTCTTGAAAGATCATCGCTTGTCCTCTATAAGGAACCCCTACTTTTATGGTTCTACAAGTAACAAGTCTGCAACTCTGAATAAGATAACCCTTTGATGGTATTTTAGAACAATAATTAGATATTTAATCATTAGTAGTTCTATATATATAGAGAGAGGACATAAACGTTTTAATTTAAACCCTATTCCCCCAGAGAAGAATAATGGTGCCTTTTCCCTGTGGATAATACTGGAATGTACTGTCAGACAAAATGGGAATTCATAGATACAAAGTTGTTGCCTTGGATTCCCGGGGGGGGGGGGTCTGTCATCATTGACATGAGGGTATCAGG
>JXSR01S029784.1:20034-33126 GCA_000969725.1 Ophiothrix spiculata | reverse complement strand
TTAGGTTGTGATATTCCCCCCTAAACAGCTCCCCAATACGCTTGGGTCGACGAGGCAAGTGTGATAAAGTGATTTGCCCAGATTCACAACACGTTGACGCTAGCGGGGCTCGAACTCACAACCTTCTGATTATGAGTCCTGCACTGTTCCGCTAGGCCACACGCGCCCACATCAGAATCAACTTAACCTTCAAAATTCCACAGATACCAGTACTGGACAGATGCAAGTCTAAATTGGAGAGGAGTTGAATTCTGTATTGTGTTTTTGAACAGTGATCACTCTGTCTAGTTGACCTTCAAAATATTTGTTACAAATACTGACAGATGGAAGTAAAATTGGAAATGGTGTGCCTTTTATCAGGACCCACTGGCATCTCTGTCCAGGATTTATTTTATCACAGATGCCTAGATCTATCAGTTCCTCTAGCTGACCTTCAAGATTCCACAGATACAGGACAGGATGGAAGTTTGAATAAAGAATGTAAATACTGTATTGTATTTGGAAGCAGAGATTACAGTGCCTATCCCCCTAGTTGACATGCAAAATTTTTGTTACAATTGACAGATTTAAGTCAATTACGAAATGGGTATGCCTGTTATCAGAACCAACTGGCACCCCTGTCCAGGATTTATTTTATCACAGACGCCTAGATCTATCAGTTTCTCTAGCTGACCCTCAAGATTCCACAGATACAGGACAGGATGGAAGTTTGAATAAAGAATGTAAATACTGTATTGTATTTGGAAGCAGAGATTACAGTACCTATCCCCCTAGTTGACATGCAAAATTGTTGTTACAATTGACAGATTTAAGTCAATTACGAAATGGGTATGCCTGTTATCAGAACCAACTGGCACCCCTGTCCAGGATTTACTTTATCACAGATGCCTAGATAGATGTATCAGTTTCTCTAGCTGATCTTCAAGATTCTGCAGATACAGGACATGATGGAAGTTTGAATAAAGAATAGTGAATTCTGTATTTCATTTTGATAGCAGAGATCATGGCTACACCCGGCACCCATTCTGGTTGACATTGAAAATGTTTGTGGCAGATTGATAGATGAAAGTCAGTGTTGTTGTCCTCAAGGCCAAACCTCCATTAAGGACATTTTATTTAGTCATTGGTCCTCAATGCCAAGGACATGCATTATCATTTTATAATCATCAATCGTTGACTTTGTACAAACGTAAACTCTATGGGAACATAAATGCGCGACGCACCAGATTTAATAAAATCAATATATTTTTGCAAAACATAACATAACAACAAGTCAATCTTGAGAGCAACCCTGCCTAGACTTTTAAAGTTCCCAGATTTTGGATTGGTGGAAGATTACATGTCAAGAAAAAAAACAGCTAACATTCTGGACCATAATACAGTCGACGCTGCTTAATCGGGGTCCTCTTAAAAGGGAACCATTTATTTATGTACAAAGTTGATCTGTTAATCGGGACGTTCCTCCTGATAAACGGAATAATTTTTGGAAAAATGCATTAACTTGATAAAAATTTCCTAAAATTATGATGATAAAGTTAATTTTATGCAAGTAAATTGCAAATATGGGACAAAAATCTAAAACCACATTCCAAAATTCTGTTGAAAATCTCAGCAAAAATCTCAATCTGTTCAAGAGGCCTCTAAAATTCTTTCACTGTGCCCACATTTTGTCAGCTCATGAATTTTGTGTATCTAAAATTCTTTCACTGTGCCCACCTTTTGTCAGCTCATGAATTTTGTGTATATTTTTGTGTAAAAACATCTCACTTAAAAAAGTTATGGCAATTTCTGTATTTTGCTTAATCGGGACAACTGCTTAATCAGGATATTTTTGCTATTCCTGAGTTGTCCCAATTAGGCAGCGTCAACTGTTCAATAATATTATTTGTTTGGTATTTGCATGCCCATTTTATGGTGGAAGTCATTGATTATGATATACTTCCTACTATCATTATGCAAGAAATAACGACATAATTCCCTAATGGTCAAGTTGATATTAATGAGATTTGTTTTCCTAATGTAATTCACTATTTATTTGACTGTCTTATGTTTCATGTGGGCATTATTTGATACTTTCTAATTCTTTTGGAAGTTTTGCAATCATGCTAATAATTGTTTCAGACATTTTTCCTGTTAACTTTTGGACCTTTTCAATGTCATGGTGCAAAAACGCAAAATTTGTTTTCCTTAAGTTAAGGTCATAACCAGTCTTTCAGGTCTAAAATATGAATAGATATAGTACTCTATTGAAGTTATAAGGAAAACAATTATTTACTTATTGATTGATTGATTTAATTATTTAATGATTGATTGATTGATTAATTGATCTATTTATTTATTGATTGATTTTATATTTTTTTGGCTGCAATGGTGGCTTACTTCTCCAGTGACATTTTGAGTGTACACATTCATTATACATCCACCTCTTGCTATTAGTTTTTGACCAATATAAGAGAAAACTCATCTTTACCATTTGTTTATTTGCATTTCTGTCATCTCATCTTTGTGAATATTTTGTAACATAAACTGATTTTACATTAACCGATGAAAGTTTGGTTTTGTTATATCTAAAGTTGGGAGATAGATGAACTGAATATAGGTACAAGGATATAAAGCTTTAACGATACACACTAGTATACGAGATCAGAACTGATACTACCGTATTTCTAATAAATAATCAGATAAAGAAATGGAGAAATACGCATCGTACACTAGAACATTAATAACAATAAGACAATAATTGGTTTTGTTACTTTCTTGTAGCTCCAAGTGCTGGGCCTGAGACTGCTCAAGTAGAAGCCATATCATCAACAAGCTTACAGGTTATATGGTCGGTAAGTTTCATTAGTATCTTTTAAGGTGTCTGATCCACGCACCGTCCACGCGTACCAGTATCGGCTAGTTTCCGAGTAGGTAAGTGCCGCAATACGCATGCGCACATACTCTGAGTAGTGTTTTGAAGCTAAAAATTGCCACTGGAAAACTAAGTTGGTGACCCCCAATTTTATTGTTTTATTTGAAAGAACATACTTGTGCGCAACTTTTGTGAAAGAATTGACAAACATTTTCGGGCAAATTTTTTGAATCAACACTAATTAATGCCACTTTTGCCGCATTTCCCATAGACCCCTGTACTAATTTTCCCCAAAAAAACTCCAAAAATGCTATTTTTAAACCGACTCTCATGCAAAAACAAATCCGGTGACCCCAAATTTGTATTTTAAAAATCGGTTCTACGTTGATGAAATATCATTCATGCTGATTTTTACTAGAAATTTTTGGGCAGATCTATCATGGACCAGACACCTTAAAACGGTCCTTGCATGGTCCTTGTTTCCAAAGTATTTCAAAGTTTTACAATTTTCACCTTATGAACAGAATTATGAAGTCATTATGTGCAATGTTATTATCGCAGCTTTGTATCAGTTTTGTATCATAAATTATTTTATCTTTATATAATTTTAACTTTATTTATGATGAGAGTCACATTATTTTGATATTCTGGTTTCTGGAAAAAGAGGCCCAGCAAAACTAACAGCTTAAAAAACTTTCATATGACATACATAGTTGTACACACCCTTCTTCAGTCATTCAAATATACTGGTAGCTGAAAAATGAGAGGAAAACAGACAATTTCAGAATATATCCCAGCTTTTATTCATGATGTTCAATGGTTTGTGGCACGAGTTTTAAAATGAGGTCCTGCTGGTGTGGATACCTGCAGCCAATTCTATTTCAAAACCTTTTTCAATATGAAATCAGCAATATTTCTAAGGGTTCAAATTTAGGTAAGATTTATTAATACAAAAGTAGGTAGTAACATTACTTTTTGTACTCTGATGATTGCAGGAATTACCCTCTGATCATCATAATGGACAACTCCTAGGCCATGATATCTACTACAGAGAAAAGGACTCTACCACTCCATGGGAGGTGAGCCAAGTAAATTCATCGGCAGAGTTCTCAACAATTCTACCAGACTTAAAACCGTGGACAGAGTACAATGTTAAAGTAAGGGCATACAATGCAGAAGGTGTAGGACCATTTGGTACACAAGCTACGGGCAAGACGTTAGCTGATGGTAAGAAGTCAGTTTTTTCTTCATAATTCTCAATTCTAGCAATGAAAAAGTATATATTGTCCACTTATTACATAGGTACCCACTTGTAGGGTACTCTGTTGGACCTTCAGATTACCTCTACAGTTACTTTAAAGTCTCTGCACTGGTAGCAGGTTGCAAGTGTAAATAACCTCCTTAGCGTTGTAATGGGTCCTTATGGTGTCAGAACTGTGGTTTTTTTTTAATTTAATCATTTCAAATCCAAACTCTTGCTGCTTACATTAAATATTTTATCCTAGTATTTCATAACATACTCAAATGTAGTGATATATCTTTTTTTAATAAAGAAGCGAATCTGTTATAAAATGACCTACCATATTTTTTCAAAATATTGTTTTACTTAAAATTCTAATCATATTGATGATATACACACATTGATCTTGATTATTTTTTGACCCCTGTGCTAAAAAGCTTATCAATCCTGCGGCTTCTTCTGTCCAAACCTGTCAGTTAAATCATTCTCAATTTGGATAGATAGGTCTACAGTAGCCACTATCTTGTCAGCGCCAATTAAGAATTTGATGAGAATTGTAGACAACAGATGACCTTTTATGGTTAGATTATTGACTTTTTATATTGATAGCATGTTTTATAACATACCCAGACCTGAGAGATATGCATCGCATAGGCTAGTGGTCAGACCTCCTGATTCTTAAAGGGGCATTGGACAAGTTCAGCATAATCCCCAAACTTTTCCCCAAACATTTTGAGATTTTTGCCTCAACATTTTTCCGGTATCTGGTAATTGACTGTTTATTTCAAGTATCTGAAGTGTAAATCATCCACAAATAAAGTTTTGAAATTTTGTCCAATGCTCCTTTAAATTTTTCCAGTCTGGCAGCCGTATTTTTTTTTTTTTGAACAAAAATCTTCCTTACATGGCAACTGGCAGAATAAAACCCAAGTTTCATTGTTAGGTATCCTACTTAGAGGCCCTTCGAGAACTATTTTCTGAAGCAGGTATTGCAGGTTTTGACATCTACAAATATGCATGCCAGCGCAAACGCACATTTGCGCACAGCATTTGCAGATGGGGATTTTGAGTAGGTCCGATAATTCATACACTCTGTGTGTCACTTAGCCAATCAGAACGCAAGAATATAAAGTACGCGGAGTGCAGTGGATTTTCACAATGCACTCCGCTTGTTGCATCCCGGTTTGCATCGCCGGCGTTTAGTGCGTATTAATGTTTCATTGTTTTTGTCGGGTGATTATTTATTTAGTTTAGAGACGTTTTGGGTTCTGATGGTCGTATTAAAGGCCTTATTTCTTTTCACAAAAGATACAATACTATTTTTCTGTCGTGTATGAATTAGATTAATAAATTTGCATTCCATTATGCTCGTAAAATGAGACAAGATCAATGCACTTGCAGTAAGTTTTGATTGCAGTCCAGTGCACTCGGCCCTAAGTGCCTCGTGAATTGGGCGCATCAAAATTGACCGCGGGTGCATTGATTTTGTCTCATTTCACTCACGTATGAAATGCGCATTTATTAATCTATAATCAAAACGCAGCACCACTTTCATCAACACAAATCAAGTTGAGGAAAGTTGCTGAACTTTCAGAGCATATCCATATTGGTTGCAGCAGTCCATTTGCGTTTTGAGTGTGACATGAAATTACTTGGCAGTAAGTTTGCAGTGAAAATTGTATTTGCATTTTTTGTATTTGAGAATAAATTCAGTGCGGTAAAAATGATCAGAATCATCACCATTGGGTCCTATAATAGTAGCCATCTGCCTATAATATATATACCCAGAAAATCAATGTAATTAAGATGCAACAGCAGTGAAGTGAAATTAGTTTGATAAATCGCACTTTGTGCATAGTCATACCTGGATTCGCCTTGGCCGAATACCACAAACAAGGGCGGGCCACCTTGATTGACCATCGCACACATGGTCATTATGTTTAGCCATCATCCCAGGGTCACTTTGCTTGACCATCGCATCCAGGGTCAGTTACGCTGCAATCTCGCAGACCAGGCAGACAGAAGGTGTTAAATCCTGATAATTGAGCCCCACCCATGTGCTCATCCTCTCATATTACATGGATGTGACATTGGTTTCCTATACGGATTGATTAGGTGTCGGTACCAGTGCTCCTCTGTCTGGAGGGATTTCCTTATGGTATTTGGCTACAATTATAATGGCTTATATGCCAATGTGTTTAAGATCACTGAATAATGTGTCTTATGGTATTTGACTTAACTTGATTTAATCATTCTAAAGCTTTTTGATACCGAAGTATTGTTCACTACTTGTGTTCATAGATATAGTGTTTTAGTGTTGATTAATTCACCTTAGTTCAAAGGATTTGACAATAAGTCCCACTTTCAAAGTATTGGAATATACTCCATGAATGAGTTATTAATGACAAATCATCAGACATGAGATTCTGTTTTAGGTAACAAAGTTAAAACTCTGTTAAAAAGAACAAACATTAAGCTCCAAGGCAGGACTGTATGAAGTGGCCCCTGGCTCGAAAAAGCGGGATGCTGGCGGAACAAATATCAAAATATCGTGACGATATTTTACAGCTTTTGCTGTCTCGAGATTACTGTCCCGTAAATTTGTAGTCAAAATAAGCCAATTTTAGCACAAAAATATCAATGTTTTATATGGATTTTTGGCTTAAAATAACAAAATAAGGTAGATGACATTTTAAATGAAAAAGGAATCAATTGTACGTTTTGGAAGATGAAATGTCCAATTCACATTTTCAAAATCATCATCACAATGATATTGCAAAATCTGCGCAGAAACTTTCGCCATGATCAAATATGCACATACACAACAAGATTGTGAAATCTTATCTTTTCGCAGCCCTATGTCAAAACATACTTTGTACAGCTTTTTAAGGCAAGACATGGGTTAAATGTGGTTTAAAAATGAGTCCCTAAAAATAACCCTTTTGTAACATACAGAGCCCAGTGGACATTTGATAAAAACATGAATAATAATAGCTCTAGGTTAAATGTGGTTAAAAAATGAGTCCCTAAAAATAACCCTTTTGTAAAATACAGAGCCCAGTGGACATTTGATAAAAACATGAATAATAATAGCTCTAGGTCAAACAATAATTTATTGGATAACGTAAACAAATATCCATATTGCAGGGCCCCATTACCTGTAAATGCAACCCCACTATGTATTTTTGTTTCTTGTCATATCCAATGGGTGATTTTAACATTGACCTTCTATGTTGTTGTTTTCCATCCCTTCCAACCCTAACCATTATTATAAACAAAAATCCATAGTGAAGTGCCTATTGTTTGTAAATGCATCTCTCTACCATGGATTTTTCTTTAAATTGTCCAATAAATTTTTGTTTTTGATTTGTTTGTCTTAAAATTGAGAGCTGAACTAAAGTCTCATGAAACCCAAATATTGGTTGCAACCTTAGGTTTCCATTTTCAAACATTGTGGATTTTTTTTGTTTGGTTTTTAATTTCAGCACCAACAGCAAGCCCAGTGAACATTGTAATAGAGGTGATAAACCAGACGGCCATATCAATTTCCTGGGAGGTAAGTTTTGGTGTTCCCTCATTTCAATCACTACTATATTGGAAAGCGCATGTTTTAACTCTTAAGTTAAATTTTACTTTGATTAAGGTCGTAGTGTAAGTGTAAGTTCTAGCAGATAAAAAAGTTGAGTGGAAGAAACATGAATACCAAACTGCCTATCCTACCAAGTGTAATGGCGTCATAGCCATGGGGCACATATGGGGGGTCCTCTTTAATTAATCATGCCAATAGTAACTTTTGAGTGCAGAAGTTCCAAATGCTTATAGGCAAGCGCGGACATTCGGACGTCTTGTTTGCATCCGGGAGCTTTTTCCTTCATAGCGCGGTGAAAACAATTACTGACTTCCCATTGAACCCTGTACTATGTTTTTTCAACTCAATGGAGAAAATGTCGGCTTTCAGAAACTTTGATTGATTCAGTAAATTTTTTCGATTCCAAAATCATGTGAGATGTGTGGAATTCAAACCACAACAAAATGACAAACACCTCATCATTTCACTGATTTCCTTCTCGATAAAAAAGAAAGAAAATGAAGTAATGCCTGGCTGAAGTATTGATTGATTTCACCGTGCACAAAGTTCAACGCAAGTTATTTTTAGACCACTGTGATGCGTATGACGTAGGTCCAGTTTCGGCTATAGAGTCAAAACGTGGAAATACTAATTTGTGCAAACAGTGTGCAAAAATAAGTACATGTTTTCAATATTTATGCAAAATGACAAAATGCGATGTATCATTGGCCAAAGCTAAATACCCTCAATTTGATCCGAATATCAGAATAATAATCACGCAAGTCTGGTATATCCCCTCTATATCTATGGCTATACCATTAATTATGGCTGGTCTTCGTGGTCGTCGAAATGTAACCATTGAATTTTCCATGTACAATATCTCAAACATGTGGTAAGAATGTTTTGCAACAAACAGGACAAGCTTGATAACCATGGCAACTGAAAGGTACTTTGACTGAAAATGCAACTATCGAGCTATAGTCGACCGTTATTTGTGTGTTCGCACACAAGCAACACTGTCTTTAACAATCTCGAAAACCTGTTTCCATGCATACTAATTAAATCTAGATTAATTTGATTGATGCTTTTGTGTGACTTTTAACTACAGGTTATTCTCTATGGCTTTAACCTTTGAACCCTGATATATTGTCACTCAAGCAGTGGCATTGCCTTGGGGAAGAGTGCGGCTGCACCCCAATATTTCATTCTTCGGTCACAAGAGGTAACGTGTCAAAAAATTTGTACCATTGTCGGAAAGTTTAAGTCAAGGTTCATCATTTTATTTAGAACGACCTCAGTTTCGAGTAAAATTGGAAGCAATTTGTTCGAAAAACTGCAAAAATAAATCTCAAAATTGACTTCATAGCCAAGATTCATGAGAAATGGAGACATAAATATAAGATAGTGTTTGTTTTTTTGCTTGACAGTTTTCAAAAGCTACATCAAAAAAAACTTTTGCACCCCAATTTTAAAACTCTGGCCATGCCACTGCACTCGGTGTGTGTTATATTTTTGCCTGAAAAACAGTTGCCATGAGTCCAAAATTATACATGTAATTGTTTTTGTAATAACCATTTTTGTCCATAACATTTATATTATATCTAATAAGATAAGTCTTGATATGATTATAATAATGAACTTTAAACAAGTAAATTTTTCAAAATTTATCTTTTCCTAAAACTAATTTCTTGTATTCCCCAAGTGTCTTCAAAATATCACTCTGTAAACATTGGGTCATACAAAAGTCATAAGAAACTGAAACTAGTTACTTTTTATTGTCAAGAAATGTGTCAAAAATACTTAAGAGCAAAATTAGTTTAAATTTAGAACTAAACCAGTAATAATCCTGTCCTGATGCATATAATTAAATCAGTAAAGTTTCTTCAAAACAACCTATAAATCAGGAGAAACTTTTAACGCCCAGTCATTTTACTAACTTGTCCCATGTATAGACATCTAAAATGTGTTTAAATAACCATAAAATGATACTGAAGAAAAGGGGAAGTGTTCACCATTTTGTTTTTGTACACTTGACGCAAACATGGCACGGCACATTAGACATGCTGCGGCTTTTCTCATCAAATTCTTAGCGAACCGTCAGACTGCAACCATGCTTCCCTCCTGTCCAGAGTCGGGTGTAATCGGATGTGTGACGTGAGTGCCTGGGAGGGATGATTGGTTAAAATTTGGCTTAGGATAGCCTTGCTGTTGCCTTGAAAACAAGATACAGCTACTAAATCCCTTTCTATTATAGTGTTGCTTCAATTTGGATAATTATTGATTAAGAGAGTAGAAGTAGTGCAGTGTGTTTGATCTTCATTCAATGAAGCCCTGCACTTGACAAGGAAGAAGAAGTAGTTGGGTCTGTAACAGGGATCAATATCCATAATTATCATTTGTGTGTTGTTGTTTTATGAAATACACCAACAATATTTTGTCAAACAATTTTCTACTCATGGATTTGCAGCATAAATTGTGGTCATGTGCTAAAAACATAATTATTAATCAGTCTCTACAACAGACTATCTCTGGTTATAAACTGTACGCTGTGCCCCAAGGAGGTGCATTTGAACAGGGGACCAACAGCTTAATGTGACTTCTGAATCACCGAGCCATTAAGGTAAATTTTCTTGCCCAAGATGGGAGATGGGAGATGTGGCCTGACCAGGGCTCAAACCTGGAACCTATGTATTATGAGTACTCTAATCGCTCCCTTGTCAGTCTCTATAATGGATCGTTTTTGTTCTGTCCTAAGGGACGCACCATTAAATTTCCAGGGGGGGGGGAGCAGGAAGTTGGGTTGGGGTTGAATTTTTTTTGTGCCCATTCGAGAGCAAATTTTTTTTCTTGGAAATTACTGCTTTTCTGCTTATTCCATGTTCAGGGGGATTTTTTTTCCTTATGCCTGTGGAGGGGGAATTTATTTTTTCAAAAAACTTCTTGCTCCCTCCAGGAAATCTAATGGTGCGCCCCTAAAGAAGACAAAAGTTCAGGGGATGCCGCTGGAATTATGAATTGATTGGTGGATAGCCACTTACGTCTGAATCCTCTACTCATGTCTAAGGAATCAAACCGGGGACCTCTATAATATGAGTCCTCTTACCGCTCCCTGGTCAGTCTCTATAACAGATAATTTTTGTCTGAATCCTCTACTCATGTCTAAGGAATTCTTAATATTTTTATATCTGGGACCTTGTGAATAGTAACTCTCCAGAGTGGCACATCCCATATAACATGTACACATGGGTATCCCAAGGGGACAAGCCCTTTTTCAGAGTTATCTCATAGGGCCTTCTGCAGGTGGTGTGCTGGCAGATGGGAATACCCTGGGGGGGGGGCTTCTTAGTAAAAAGGGGTTATGGGGATGTGCCACAAATTCGGGTAGCAAAATTAGGCTTTCTGGTATTCCAATCGGTCCTTTTTCTTCGCAAAATGAGGCATTTTGATGGGTTTTCTTTTCAAATGCCTCAAATTTTTACATTTCTTCTCAAAATGTAAGAAAATCTTGCCAAAATAGAGCAAATTTGGACAGATTTTTGATTAAATTTGACTCAAAATTTAGAAGATTTGGTATATGGATGGGTCAATTTTTCTTAAAAATTGGTATTTGGATGGGTGGATTTCCCAGAGGCACGTCCCTACCCAAACCAAATTTGCCCCGGGGTTGGAATAGATCTGATTGATATACTAGCTAGTGTTCTGCCAAGAAGGATGTGTTTAAAGTTCAAGCAAAATTAAGTGAGAATAAATATGAAAATGTAACAACCAAGGAAATGTGTAATACTCAAAATTAAATTATGGATATGATTCCTGAAAATTGAACATGAGTGAGTACCAGAGTCTTGGTAAATTGGGAAAGCATTCTCTTTCAACGTTTAGAATATCAAATTAAAGTTGAATCTTTTTTAAACATTTGAAATGGATACATAGTTAATCTTTCTAAATTAACGATATCGACACATGAGTACTTTCAACTTTTTCAACTTTCAACAAAAATGGGGTTACATTATGTTAACATAGTAGTTTTACCTTTTTCAACAATTTAGGAGTTTTGAGAATTGTATATTGTTAACATATGGTGACTTGTAAACTTTTCAAAGTTAAGAACATTGACGTATTTGATGTTGTGAGGTGTCACAGAGACAGTTGAATTTGATGATTATAATTATGACACATGATTTAGTAAACATTACAAAAGCAACTTGTGCAACATATGTATTACTTCTCGAATACGATCAGCAGTCTTAGTTTGGATTACTCATTATATTATAAGTTGTTCCCTGTTTGTTCATGCAATACAAGAAAATATGGTTTTGATTTGCCTTAGCCTTGTGTGGTACAAATCCAAACCCTTAATATTTTTTGTATAACATAAGAACAATCAAAATTTAGGGTCGCTTTCCCCCTTTTTTTGTGTGTGAACTTTTGCCTATCTCAACAGTGAATTTCGTAAAAGGAGCATGATATTTGGGTTGAGTTTACAACATTATTTACAATATGTTATATTCTTGAATGAAACAAACATAAATCTTGAATAAATAAAGCATGCAACATTTATATAAACTAGTTTACACAGGTTTTTTTACCAATTTTTTAGGGAAAAAAGATCCAAACGACCGACCCACATTTTCAACACTAAAGGGCAAGTCAAAAACATTTTTGTTTGGCCTAAAACAGGTCTGGCCTAAAATGCTCTTCTTAACGCATGTTTCAAATCAATGCTAGCATTCTTCATTGCTTATTGGGGACATTGGCGTAGCAATCTTTGTAGCAAAGCAGTAAATTCCAATAGAGGAACTAGGCCTAGTCAATGTTTGAGACAAACACAGCAAGCAAATAATGCAAATTGTGTGTTGCTTTTAAGGAGACACCTACCATTCCAACATTTTTATGCATGTATCTGTGTGTTATAAAGGTTTTATGGAAAAAACTTCAATATTTGCCTCTAACTTCTGCACACTTTGCATCCTCATCAAAACCTGGGAATAGGTCCAACTCCAATTTGTTGACCAGGTCATGTGCTAAAATGTCAAATTAGCCTCTATTGAAATGTTGAAATCTAAAAGGGTCTAACTTTATGAAAATAATATAGACCCTTCTATTTGTTGATGAGGTCAAAATATTGCATAAGTTTGTTTGAGTCAGACTACGGTGGCCGCGTAATAAATTGCCTGTTTACCGGACTGTTTACTCAGATTTGATGCGTATTCATCCGTGCTATCGCCCGTATATTTCAATGCGTAAATAAAAAGAAAGGTAGTTCTTTAAAATAATCAGAATATCTTTTTAGTTTTCTGGGGTTGAAGTTCCAACCTCAATGGTTTTGAAATCTGCATATGTTTATACACTACGTAAGGGCATAAAATGAAATTTTCGAGCTTTAGTTAAAATTCAAGTTTTTTTAAATGTGAGTTTCAAAATCTGCTGACG
>JXSR01S029784.1:1259-13517 GCA_000969725.1 Ophiothrix spiculata | reverse complement strand
CTTTACTGTGGTTCTTGGATCACCTGCAAAACTCTAGAAAAGGTATTATTACGATTTTTTTCACAATGTGTAGATGACATAAGTAGTTATATTTTTGCTAATTTTCAATTTGCTACCTTTAATAGAACAGAAGTTATGATACAACAGGTAGAACTTTTTGAATGACCCTCGTACAAGTGCCAACTAACCGAATTTCAGCTCCAGCTATTTGCATTGTTCTCGTATTGGGTTTTTCTTTAATTTAATTAAATGGAATAAAATGGAATGGAATGGAATGGAATGGAATGGAATCGCCCAGAAAAAACACCTATATTGCAAAATATAATGCTGTTTTGTTCATCAAATGGCATAAGGCGTACACCTTTTATGAAATGGTAATATTTAATCTAAACTTATATTGACTTTGATTTTATACCATTTCCTTTTTGGTGTCATTTCGCAGTAGTGGCTTAGTTATTTCATTCGTGGGTCCACGTTGGTGACTTTATTTGTACTTTCTTGTCTTTGAAGTTATTGGGTGGCAGGAGCCTCTGTTATATAGACGATATGTAACTTATAGGCCTACTATAGTGCAAAATGGAAAAATGAAATTTGAAAATGATTGTAAAGCTTACGGAACTCTCTGTATCTCTCAAGCTACAAAGCTTATTTTAACGCACAAAAAATCCCTTAAGGTGCATAATTTGTCACCTTTTCAGAACCACTGACTTATGGAAGACTAATTTTGCAGATTTTTGTCTTCAAAGTAGCAGCCACTACAGATACAATTTCTTGCATTCAAATGACTAGTTGAAATTAGAAAACCTCAAGATTATTATGCTAAATTATGAGAAACAGAATATATTTGCACTAAAAAGACCATGTATAAGCTTTGCCTGCCCCCAACACAAACCATCTGGGAAAAAGGAACACTCTTAAAACTGAAATTAATAAATTTCAGAAAGACTTTCAATAATTGTATGAAAGTGAAACAATAACAACATATTAAAGTATGCACAAAGTCATTGTAAGTACTACACACAGGAACATTCAAACACAATTTTGTTTTCAAATATACAATATAAAAGCAATACAAGATATTTAGTAGCAATACGATAGTTATTGAAAATGTCAAACATGTTGGGAGTAGAGGAAATAGTTGTTGCCATTAGTACTCATAAACACTCACTATTGGCTTCCGTTTTATCCGACGTGTTATGTCATGTACAACATATGTTATGAATGTCACCTAATTTCTACATTTCAAGTCTGGCTGAGATTAATTGATAGGATGTCACATTTCTGGATATTTCATAAGAAAATACATAAATTTGATGTTTTTTACTGGTGACCTTCAAATTTAGATATTATGTTTATTTTAGTTTCTTCAATATAGGTTTGGTGTAACTAGACTTTTTAAAATGAGGGGGCGAGATGGGGCAGACATGTTTCAAGGGGGGTGAAAACAAAACAAAAATAGGAGTTTACATATACACATTCCATATGACCCCTCAACTTGAGCGGTGAAGTGACCTTGACCAAGGCGTTGTCAAATCAAATTTGACCTAAAAATCACATTTTTCGACCCATTTGTGTTGTTGCTCCCTACCCGTACGTGAGAGGGTTGATCCCATTCGGAGCTCAATTTTACACTTAACTAGATTACCTATCAGATCTGACCAAAAGCAACACATGTTTCCCGACAGTTTCCTTATAAACGCCTTGTGAGATATATGGCTGAATAAAGTGTTTGTGCGGAAATACTTTAGACCGCGAGTGTATGCAGAGCAAAAATGTCTTACTAGTTTATTTTTTATTTGATTCTGATTCTAGGTTTGTGATAGAGCAAGATTTTCAGTGCCCTTTTACAAGATAAATACCATACTTACGTCATATAACTGATTTCATAATTCCAGGATATATATAGTTGCACGTCACAATGAAATGTAGTGATATATGGGTTTGGAGAATCTGTAGGTGAAAATGAACAAAGAAAATATACCATGTGCATATTTGTAGCTTTGCATGGGCGCAATTTACAGATAAAATATCATAATATGTGCTTTGTAAGAGCAAAACCAGTCATAACTTATCTTTTGTTCCTTTGTAAATGTTATGAATGAATCTTTTAATGAAAGTAAACAAAGAAAATATGCTATGTACATTTGGGTAATGTGCTATGTATAGCTCTAATTGGTTTCTTATCAAATTTAATGTCATCGTAAACATAGATGAAATCCTTCATAACTCGATTCTTTTGCGTTATGGATGGATTGGCAGTCTGTGCTTTTTACGGACCTTACAAGTTGATGTCTATGATCCACAGTTTCTTTACTATTATAGTGCAACACAACATAATGTTAAAAATAGTCGGCTCTGTACACGTACGTAGTACCAAGCTAAACTAAAACTCATAGGTGAAGTTATACAGAGTGCCTTTAGACTTTCGATACCGTGTTTTTGTCTACACTGATAACAGCATGGCCAGCCATTGAGAAAGTTTGACTTTGTTCAACCATAATTGACAATGGCTAAATCAACAGCCTTGCCAGCTGATTTCAGTTTTGGTTTCCTCAAATTTCCTGAGCCTAAATGAATAGGTAGTCTAACAAACTGGACCTTGTTTTAGTAGCTAACCATGGGAAAACTGTCATAGGTCAGACCCCTGGGGGGGGGCACTTATACATGCATGTTGTAACCATGCGCGTGAATTGACTTTTCAAAACCACCCTAAGCTAGGATTACTGAGGCTTTCAAAATATACCCTAAACACGGATTTTAGATGTAAAAATATACCCTAAGCAAGGACGTTGACGTAAAAATATACCCTTAGCAAGGATGTATTATGAAATTGGAGGAATGATTTTCAAAGGAATTTATAGAATTTGGATTTCTAAAGGTGGCATCTCTTTTGTATACCCAAAGAGAGGATTGCAATGGAAATAAGCACCCTAAAAGTCTGAAAATGGTCTGTTTTGATACCCTAAACAGGGATCCGCGCGGATCCTTGTTTTGCTTGCAAAAAATGCCCTAAATCCGCGTTTTCGTTCACGCGGATGATTACAGGTTTGAATCCGAGTGCCCCCCCCCCCCCCAGGGGTCAGACATTCACTGAGGAAGTAATCAAGGATTATATGTGAATTCAACAGCATGAAATGAAATGAAATGAATACATGATTGTAACACTGACCAAAGTCAGTGTTTCCCGATCACCAAGGCAAGAGAAAGTATAGTGCTTTACAATTAACGGGTTTCTACTAGTCGCCCAGCATATTATAAACCACAAACCATATTCCCCACCAACCAGTGGTGTATGGTGATCCGTTAACTGACCTATTTTTATTGCTATGAAAAGTTAGCAACGGCTCATTTGAAATACGTTAATGTATCACCTTCAACTAAATGTGTCTATCAAATCTTAACTCGTATTTTTTCACCATCAAGCAGCGTAGAAATGTAACAATGCTGATACACCCCTTAGTAGAAATGTGCTGATAGGCGACAATGATTGCTGTTTAAACATCAATATCAGGCATTGATCAGTAGGCATACTGTCTTTAACTGGATAGGGCAGTATGGACTTGGATCACTGTTGCACCCCTTTGTTCAATTACTAATAGAACAGGAATTGTAGATTTGGCCTAGGAGTATATGATTGAAATGTGTTGTTTGTTGGGGATTTATGTTGGGATAACTTAGTTTCCAGGCCCGTAGCCAGGATTTTTTCAAGGGGGGTACGGATTTTCAAAATGTGGACCTTTTGGAGGAAAAATTTCTGTTTTGGTTGACCCTAAATTAATTTTAGTGGTTTTGACAAAGTGACAAGCAAAAAGGGTTTTTAAGTAGTATTTATGAGTTTTGGTGGACATTAAAAGGATTTTGTGGACCTTTTTGGTACATTGTCAAATTTGGGTGTGCGATGGCCCCCCTGGCTACGGGCCTGGTTTTGGCCTGGGACATGATTGAAATGTGTTGTTTGTTTGGGATTTATGTTGGGATAAAAAAAAAAGGAGTTTATTTCCATGGTAGTGATAATGAATGACACATTGTAGTTTGAATAATGTCCATCCCAGACCATGCATAGTACCAAGTGAAGTTTGCCATACTGTGATCACGTGGGAAGTAGTGAAATTTATCTCTAGAGTTTAGAAAATGCCGATGCCTGATACAGTTAAATCTGCCAAAATCTTTATCAAGTCCACTCCAGCCAATCAGGATTAATACCATAGTTAACGCTATATCGGGGTTGAAACTAGAATTAACCCCGATTGTTTGATCAAGTCTGTAGAATAACTTCCATCTGGTGGCTGACAGATTCCTGAGGAAACTGTTCAGGTTTTTATATGATGCATATGGAATGAATGACTATCTGTGATTCAAAGTTATATGATTGAGATCTGGTTGATCTGGATGAGTATATCTAGGATTATTGTTTGGTACACTACTGAGCACATACTATACATAGTAGGTCTGTATTATCCGTATTACCTATGGAATGAAAGTCTATAGTGATTCAAATAAAAGTTACGATTTAGATCTGGTTTGGGCATATCTAGAGTCTATGGTTTAAATGCTACAGAGTGTATAGATCTCATTGCACCTGTACTGTCTATTGGAACTTTTCATGTTCTTTACACCAATCATTCCTGTGACCAAAATCATTGTTTGGGACAGACACGAGTCGTTCAAGCTGAGCCTAAGGCACAGCATTTTGCAGCTATTTGACCAGAGTACATTTGCTCGAGAAACACAAGCCAAAAAAACTTCGTTTTTGGCTTGAGGCAAACTGTGTAGTACAGCCTATCACATAAAGGCCATTTGTGCATAAATTGAAAAATACAAACGGTACTTGAACAAACAGAAATGTTTTATTACATATTCATGAAAGGAATCTTTTTGAATTAAATTTATGAAAATCGCACTGTTCTGATCAGAGAAATCAAACGGAATGATTCCTTTGTTTATATAGCAACGGTTTGTAAACATATCTTCAAACATCATTTTTTGTGTGACTAACAACTTCGGGAAGTATTTATAATAGGTAAATTTATTATAAATATCCTTTGTCATGTTTGTGGAGGGTTGCAGTTCGTATTTGATAGCTATGATCATTTTTGGGGATATTGGGTATGTGCACTTATGCGCAGGTTTTATTGCAGAGCTTGCTTCTGGCTGTGCCACAGCACAGCCAGATATTTCGGGTAAGAGTACATAGATCTGTAGCACCTATTCTGCATATGGTGAAAAACAAAAAAATGAAGCATATGAAAATCAATGACATATTTAAAGCAATTGTCTTATGTGTCATGTTATATAAGAGATCTAACAGCTTCAGTTAAGTCATGTGAAGATGTGTATAAGCAATACTCACTGCTATTTTGATTTGACCGCCATATATAACTCAATTTGGATGGCAACCATCTTGGATTGTCACTCGTGGAGGTTTATTTATTGTGTCTCCAACATTTTACGTCCGTGCGTGCCACACTTCGAAACTCGTCAATACAGAATCGTTGGAAAACTGTCGTATCGAGCTCAGAAAAAGTCACAATAAATGATGCTGAACACGCAGACATGGTTTGCACATTACATAAATTGCACATGCATCAAATGAAGATTTACGCAATTTGCCCAGCAATAATGCTGTTTCTAAACAAATCCGGAGCTACAATAACTCTGCTCCTTGAGCGACAACAAAGTGGCGGTGAGCACCGCCTCTCAAATTTTAATTTTTTATAACAGCAATCCTGGTTGGACATATTCACATGTAATATAAAATCTTTCAGATAAGGCCAAAAAATCAATTTTCATTTTGTGACCCTTAAGGTACCTTTCGATATGACAGGTTACATATTTGAAAAGATTGGTTGCATCAGATTTTTTAAATCCAATATAAGAAAGATAACAGGTTTTTCTTGACAATATATTCGGAGACCATATACTTGAAGCGCCACTTTCTTTTCTTCTACCCCCTTACCCTCCTTATTCCCCATCCCCCCAATTCCTAGTCCATCTGTTCAGGATGCACCTGGTTTCGTTAGCTAGAGATCCAATCCCATTAGATTTTGATACTATGTTCGGAATATTCCCATATCCATGAAGATCCTAGTTTGTCACTTTTCTCTTACCCCCATCCCTATTTTCCCCTCCCCGTGATTCAAAGTTGGTCTGTTCAGGATGCACCTGGTTTCGTTTAGCTAGAGATCCAATCCCATTTGATTTTGATACCGGTACTCTGTTTGAAATACTGTAAAACAAGAAATATTTGCTATCAATTTAATTTCGCTAATACCCCAAAATAGCAAAATTAATTTGCCGCTAATATTAATAATGTACAATGATTTCAATGGCATGCTGATGCAATTAGTGAAATTAGAATGCCGCCAAAAATCCCAGATTCTGAAATACACAAAATTTTCTTTCCGCAAATATTTCTTGTTTTACAGTATTCCCATATCCATGAAGATCTAACTTGTCAGTTTTCTCTTACCCCATCCCTATTTCCCCCCTCCCCCTGATTCAAAGTTGATTTATGCACCTGGTTTCGTTAGCTAGAGATCCAATCCCGTTAGATTTTGATACTTTGTTAGGATTATCCCCTATCCATGCAGATCAAACTTGTCACAAGCACACAACAGGTTCTTTTGAGCTCTAAAATTGTGCATAGGTTAAGGAGATTAGAAAAGATTTTGTGACATTTTAATCTGTCTTTGATATCAAAAATATTATGATATTTATAAATTCAAATGTTGAAGGGTGTAAAGTGCAGAAAGTTTTATTAATACACTATCACAATTCTAATGATTTTCGTATTTCCAGATTTTGTTGCTTTAGCTTACTGATTGATTTGTCCCCTTGCCAAACATCTATTGGACAATGTGGGCAAAAATACAGATCTAGAGTTGCATTAACAAGCAATGGGGCCCTACGGTCTGAATATTTGTTTTCAGTGCTTTTCACTGTGCAATTAATTTTGATTTGACCTAGTACTGCAGGGGAATTGACCACTACGATATGGTCACAATGTTTAAAGATAAATTTTAAGAATTTCTACTTTAATTTGAAAAATGAAATAAACTCAGATCTTTTTTATATCCAGAAAATCATGCTCAACTGGCAAATATATGTGGGCTGCTCTGGAAACTGAGTGGAAAGCAGCAAAACAATGTTTTGAATAAATGGCATCTATATAAAAGTAAAAATAGGGTGGAAAAAGTCAAATTTCGTTCTTTGACATGAAACGCCTTCATACATAAGTGTCTACCTATACCTAAAAATTTGAAGGTCAATTTTGTCAGGAAGTGCAATTATTCACAGGTAATTGATTGCATGTAATTGCTATTATACACTGTAGTAATCAGTATCTTTGAAATCGATTTGCAGCTAACTTTTATTTTAATATATTCAGTGGACTGCTTTGGATTTCGATCTCTAAATGAAGAATAGAGAAAGAAAGTGTGACTTATTATGTCATTCAAAAGCTGAGATTATTAGAGAATTCAAATATGTCATAAACTCAATTTTGAAATTTGCGACTTTCCTCTCATTTTGCCAGAGTACCCCTCATATATTCTTGGATAAATACTTTAGCTAGGGGCTCAAAATATAGTAAAGAATCAATGATATCATTTGAATATCTATCTATTGAATTATTATTGAATGAAGCAATCATGACTAAAACATGAGATTGAAGAATCTCTTAGCACTCAATTCACAAGTCATGTATGCCTATGATTCAGTGGTATCTTATTATGTTGGCACTAATGTTTATGTACAATGATCTGATGATACACCAATTGTATCAAGCAAATTGAATAACGCAGTGTCAAAAGGGGAGACAGATTGACAAAATCCTGAACATTGAATCATTGCAATGTAAAGTAGAAACATCAATGAGTGGTTTCATGAAGTAAACTAAAACTAGAGACGACACATTTTGACTCATGCACTCCATGTTATGTAAGCATTGAAATCGTCGACCTAATTGGACAGTTTATAACTTTTGCGCATTTATAAATCTTGTGTAGTTGCACTCTGTGCAGTGCGTTGTTCAATTTGATGTACACCGAATATGCTCGCACTTGTATGGCAAGTTCATTTTAAAGAAAAAATAAATAAATAAACATGGAATGATGGATGGTTGTATTTTCTATGGTTTGTAAAAAAAAACAGCTTATACTCTAATCATTATCTGGCATGAATTAGATTAATTAACTGCTCCTTATTTGGCGCTAGTTAACTTGTCAAAAGTAATGCACCTTGTGTTAAAGTCATTGTCCAACTCACTTGGCTTTTCTGGCCTGGTGAACTTATATTGGTTTCCGGGTAACCACACGAGTTCTGCAGGTTCTGAAGGTGACCCTATGTGAGACCAAAAATTGGCAAAAATGGACGAAATGATACCCTATTTGAGACCATAAATCTACCATATCTTTTCGAATGGATACCCTATCCGGGACCATACCTGTTCAAATGGATAACCTATCTGAGACCCTACGCAAATGTGACAAAATAATTATTACAAGAAATCATAGGTAAAATGTATTTATACACCATTTGAACACTCTTAAGAAGTGTTTCTAGGTATTTGAAGTAATTTTAGGCACCATTGCCCGGTACCATTGTCATTAATTCAACCATTCTTTCATAGTTTGTTACTTTATCAAGAGACTTAAAAGCCAAATTTGATACCCTATGTGAGACTTGCAGAGTACCAGGTTGATTTTGATACCTTTTATTGCAAGTCACCCAGTTACCGGTTTTCTGGTGAGCACGGACAACTCCTACTTCAATGCACAGCGCATTATTGTTGTATAATTTCACTCATGTCCAGTAATACAGTTATTAATCTATAAGTGGTAGACTTTCACTTGAAAAAGACTGTGCGATGCATTTTTTTAAATGCATTGCACACTCACAACCTTAAATCAGTACATTGAAGAAGGGTCTATGCTGCAACTTCTGTTCAGAGTTGAAAAGCAAAGTAATTAGTTCAACCCATCCCAATAGTTACAAATAGTTGTTGAAATCGGTCAATGTTTTTCGGAATGAAAATTTAGTATTTTCCTTGAAAATTGTAATATGTTTTCTTGATTTGTCTTGGTTTTGTATACATAAACACTACTGTATTGTGGCAACTATGACTTGCAAAAACATGACACACTTCATTAAAAAAGCCACTGCTACATATAAAAAAGCCACTGCTAATCTGAAACGTCCTTAACTACAGTTTACTATTACCACGATTGGTTCCATGTGGAACTTTTGCCAGACATATTCCTTTGACCACAAATTGTCAGTACTGAACTTCATTTAAGTCTTCTAAACCAGATCAAAGCTTAAAATGCTATCCTATCGTCTGCAAATTTTACACCTTTTGGTTATAAAAGTAGCCAATTGTGGACTTAACCATGCATCAAAGTTGATCAAAATGACTGGTACTTGCACTTTTTATAACTTGTCACAGGTCTTAAAGGATATCTATATTGTCGAACAGCGGGTTCATAATATCATCTTGGTTTTGAGTCATCTAGTCAATGCTTATGAAGATATCATATAAGTCAATTAGATCAATCAAGAGGGGAGGGGAGCCAGTGGTTTTTGATGTTTCAAGATTCCAAGATAAAGAATTTAAACCCGGTAATTTGAGTTACACAACTCAAATGCTCTAAGGTCTAAAATAAAAAATTGTTGACTTGCCCTTTAATGGTGAAAGTGATGGTCGGTCGGTCGGATCTTTTTTTTTCTTCGAAAATTGGCCTAGGAAAACAGTCTAAAATAGTTTGAATAAATGTTGTGTGTTATATTTCTTAAAGATTTACGTTCATTTCATGCAAATATAACATTTAGCAAAAGTTCACACAAAAAAAAAGCAACCCTAAATTTTGCAAATTTGGGGTCGGTTGCAAAGGGTAAGTCAACCACTTTTTTTAGGCCTAATTGTTCATTGCCTTTACAGTTACCTGCAAAGGCGCAAGCACAGGGCATAGATATTCATGGATACAGGTAAAAGTTTGCCTAGAATGCAGAGAACTAAGATTATTGTTCCCTTGGTATGCCAGGGGTTCTCTTAAATAGTCATTTGTCACATGGCTTACTTGGTACCAAGTACCAAGTTGGGTTCCCTTGGCAAAAGCCTAAACAAGATGGGCTGTCTAATAATTAGTAGATTTGAACGGGTTCGCCGTCGGACAAGTTTTGTCTCATTTTTTTTGGCTGTCTAATCATGGATCAATTTATTATGGGTTCTTTAACATACTGTAAAACATGTTAATTTCGCGAGGTATTTAATTTCGCGAATTTCGCGAGGGAAAAGAATTCGCGAAATTAAATCCTCGCGAAAATATTGTCCAAGTTCATGTTTGTGCATTAAGAAATGACCTAGAGCTCTTTTACATGTGTAAAAACACTTTGTTTTTATGCCAAGCGTTCTACTAAAGCTCACCCCTATCTTGTAATGTAGTGGTCAGCAATCGTAGTAGGCTATGCAGTGTCTGGTTGAGTGGGGTTTGCTCGTAAAAGTTTTGATTTATTTCTGCAACATGGCTGTTTGCTTTTACAATTGTTTATAAAACATCATGTGTGGAGCCTTTTTTCTTGCAGATTTTAAAGGTATTATATTAATATTTTGACAGGAACATAGGAAACTAGAAGATAATGTATGGCCTTCCGAATTCGGAAGACATACATAAATCACCACAAATTTCAATCTCGCGAAATTTAATACTCGCGAAAATGTCACTTCTTGCGAATTCGCGAAATAAAGTACCCGCGAAATTTAAGTGTTTTACAGTATTTGAAATACTGCTACAAGTATCACTGTCCCTCATAGTTGGCCACGAGTGCTCTGAGCCTTTTGTCTGTCACCCTTTGTATTGGCCGTATCATTGTAGATAGTTGAAATAGTTGTGCAAGGTTCTTTATAGACCAAAACATTATGCAGGGGTACCCACCCCGATCAGATGAATTGTCATCTTTTTGTCATATATTGATATAAATGCCCAGTCATTCTATGCTTCTTATCTGATGTGATCATGATTATTTGCAAGATGATCATAATTTACAATTTTCAATTTTCTAGTCACACTTATGTTTGTAACAGTCGTATTTATGTTTGTTTGCACCGCCCAATATGTTTTCTGTACCAGTACTCTGGTTTAGTGCATGGATTTGCTATCATCAGCATAGACTTTTGGAGACCGTAGGCTGGTCACAAGGCTTTAGAAAATGTTGAGATCTATTCAAGTCTCCATTCTCTAACTGTATATATGCTCCATATATCTTCAACATTTTGTTCACTTATTTCAATATTTGTCTTGATGCTTTGATTGAGGCCTTGGTCTCGTGAATTCCTGAGAGGGCCAGCATTTTACAGATCTAGGTTACATATCCTCTTCTATTTCCTCTGCAATTTCCGTATTTTTTGATGAGAACATATCTAGATACATTGGTGATGAGTCTGTCAGACTTGTCAAAATGATGCCTCCTATCAACACGCATTAAATTTGACACGAATATTGAATTATCAAACGAAAATCGCAAGCCGAATAATCTTGTCTTCATTTCGGGGTCGTGGAATAGGTGCATAATACTTTATTTTACAGATGAAAAATGTGGTGTGATGTTGGAAATCCTGTCACAAATATTTTTCCATAAGGCGATGGAAAAAACACCACCCTGTTTTATGGGCCCAACTGACCCTAAAGTTGCGTTTTTGGAAGAATTTTTCTATTTTTTTTAAAGTAAAATCTTGTAAAACCAGCCGTTTTTGTTAGAAAATTACTTTGTACAAATTTTTCATTTTTCTTCTCTTTTTTTTTTTTTTTGTACTTTGGGTTATTTTGGGCAAAAGATTTTTTTTAGAAAAAAAATTGCCTGTCCGACCCTACTTGAAAGGTCCGCCCGGCCGTAAAACAGGGTGGTTTTTTGGTCGCCTAATATCATGTGACCTAACAAACAAGTAAAGTACATGATCCACTTTGGGATATTTGGGAGAAAATCTGCAACATTTTCACATGGATTGATAATGAAATGCTCACATATCGCACACAATAAGCAAAGTATTGAACACAGTGGTTTGAACTAAGTCTTTTGACCACTGACCCGGGCCACTGACTTTTTGAACTTTTATAACAAGCATATTGTAACACTGACTGAACCATCTACATCCCATATCATTTGGTCTTCCTTTTTGAGGTGAGGCCCATTTGCGTTTCATCTCATTCACTTCATGCATACCTAACTCCTTCCTGGTAATCGTTGATTAGAGTTAATTAATAC
>JXSR01S029782.1:0-29030 GCA_000969725.1 Ophiothrix spiculata | reverse complement strand
AGTTGTGATTTTCTTTTGGAAATAAGACTGAGCAAGAAAAATGGGATGTGCTCTATTTCAGGGCAAATTAAATTATATAAGATATCCGCTGAATGCTGCTGTCTTTTCTTTATAAAACACGGTCTTATAGTCTGGGTCATAACGTGAAACAATGCGAGATAACAATTTCAAATCGACCAATACGTTCTACCACGTCCGTTTTGCTGTAGTCAGGACTAGTCCATTTTAGCTTATAGGAGTGCTAGATGCTTTGGGTCATACCACTATAGCTGCATAGCGAGGTATGCGAATTAGTTATAGGTTAATAAATGCGCATTTCATACGCGAGTGAAATGAGACAAAATCAATGCACGCGCGGTCAATTTTGATGCGTCCAATTCACGATCGCGAGGCCCGTAGGGGCCGAGTGCATTGGACAGCAATCAAAATTTACCGCAAGTGCACTGATTTTGTCTCATTTTACGAGCATTATGGAATTCAAATTTATTAATCTAATTCATACACGACAGACAAATAATATTGTATCTTTTGTGAACTTATAAGGCCTTTTCTATGACCATCAAAATCCAAAAATTTCTCTAAACTAAATAAATAATCCCCCGACATAAACAATGAAACATCCATACGCACTTAATGCCCGCCACGCAAACCGGAAAGCAACAAGCGCAGTGCATTGTGAAAATCCACTGCACTCCGCGTACTTTATATTCTTGCATCCTGATTGGTTAGGTGACACGCACAGCACACGCGGAGTGTATGAATTTCAGTCAACATCGTTTTAGAGGTAATCAGTGTAATAGTTTGAACAATTGTAAGGTCTCTGAATTTCACATTAAAACTGTATGCAAAACAACATACCCTTTATCTATTAAGTGCATCTTTGTAAAAGTCAGTGGCATTTTTTCTTGCCCAATTAGATATGATAGTTGGTTAAGGTCAGCAATGCCAAGGAACCCTGATCTTCACTATCTAAAAAGTCCATTCAGAAGGAAAATCTTTTTCCGAATAAATATGATCTGGGGTCACTTTAGACATATTTTTGGTACAAATTTTAGTACAAAATAACCTACAAAGGTCTGATATTTTGCTTTCAAAACACATATACACTATGTCCTTACCTAACCCAAATCTCAGCTGTACCCTGCTGTGTAGTAATCCTAATACAAAGAAGTCCCCTGTTCCTGAAGTTTCACCCATGTATACGATGAGTCCGGATGAGCCGCTTGGTCGAATGGATACACTCAAAATTGTGTTGGTATAAGCAGTGGTAATCGTGGGCATAGTCAGATAGGAGGCACCAGAAAAATGTGGGAATAGTGTGTCTAAATCTGAAAAGAAAAGAAAAAGAAAATATATTCAGGGTCATATGCATTGAAGGATCAACAATAACAAATAAATTGGGCTAGCCTATGCCACACTCCCCTTAAAGAAAGATCCATTTTCAAGGTTCAGCTTTTGAAGTATCCAAATTCAGTACTCAAAATGAAAGCATTGCACATGCGCCTACCAGAGTACAAGTAGGGTTTAGGAATCTGGCGTATCTTTTTCCAGGCATAGTTGTAGTCTGTACGGGTCAATGCAGACTACTAACAGGGCAAAAATAATGTTTTGGGAAAAGGGTTTATTTTTAGCGGCAGCAAGTCAACATTTAGAATATGAAATTTAAAGACTTTTTAAAGTGTCTATTATTGAAATCATTAAATTTCCTACAAATCAAATCTGCATGGTGCGTACGATGAGAGCGTGTACGACTACGCATCCGTAATGAAAATGCACAGCGCGTATCTTGATTGGTTGCTTGCACGGCGATCGCGTGAAAAGTAAAGTCTTTTGTACTGCGTGAGGTGAGACGCTTCTTTACTCTACGCATTTGTTGCGTTCAAAATTTCATGATTTGTAGAAAATTTAGTGACTTCAATAATAGTGTAAGTGTTATGTTACTGAAGCACTTTATGGAAACATTGTAAAAACAGGCCTAGACATGGAAAATTGTGAAAATAATGTTGATATATGTGTGTATGGGAAGGGAGAAATTAAATAAGTGTCTGTTTTGGAAACAAAGCATTACGAAATGCAAGAATAATAAATATCGATTAAATGAATCCTGAGTGTCTCCCCAACCCAAAGCAATTCAGAAACCAGTTTAAACAAAGCTTACCTAAATTCTGTTCGCAAACATTGCCTGTTTTATTATACGGACACAGACATCGGAAACCATCTGGAGTGGGTATACACGTAGCGCCCTCTCCACAGACCGCATTCCCAAAGCAACTGTCATGCTTCAGTTCACAGTGGTAACCATGGAAACCTGGCGGACATTGGCAGGAGTAAGAGCCTGTGATTGGCTGGCAGGTGGCGCCGTTCTCGCAGGGGGAAGCTGAACATAAATCGTCATCACATTGTCCTATGTTGGCTCCGCTGAGTGATGCCGTGTCATTGAAGCTGAAAATAACAACAATTCTATATTCAAGTATACTTTAAAAGTCAATTTTTCACAAGAAGATTTTTCTGCGATTTGGCTCTAAAGCTGTGATCACATAGAAGTATACGATATACGGTATTCGCTATACACTCCAGGGGAGGTACTCGTATTTGACAAGGATTATCCTCATGACCAAATACATGATTAGTGCCTCCTCAGGATAATTATACACTATAGTTCTATTCATTAGTCCCGATATTGTATACTGTATACCAATGCGTATGTGATCGCAGCCTAACAGTCGTTCCTTGCGAATTTTCTTGCGACTATCCAAATAGAGGTACGTATTATTATCAAAGAGTAACTTTACCATAAGTTTCAATAAACTAAAGCAATACTATGAAATTTTGATCAGAAGTGGTTTTGAGTAAAAACAGCCTAAAGTGAAGGAATGTGACTATCTAGAAGTGTTTTCATGTGTTTTTTTGCCAAAAACTTGTTTTGTCACAGAAAAATGGATAAAAAGAATAGAAAAGTGAGCTCTCCATACTAATACAAGTCATGTGGAATTAAATTCAAGACCTCAATTGAACAAATGGTCATTACAAACAATTAAGCATATTTAATCCAAATCATCTGGAGGGTATCAGTATTTACCAAAGATAAATCCACTAACTTAAAAGTCATGCATTTGTAACAGGGGGCACTTCATTTTAACACTTTATAGTATTGCTTTAACATTAACATTAATCGCTAATCATCACGTTTAATGTGTGAAATCTTGAATATCAAAAGTAAATGGCAAGTCAAGAACAGCCAAATGCATGATTGTAATATACAAGTTTGTCACTAACATGATTATTTTGAGAAATATTTGCCCAAGGCACAGTTCTGTTTCAAATTGCTCAAGAGATAGATATTAACAATTTTAACAACATTAGTTCTACTAAAATGTTCACTCACATGAAATCTCAAAAAAAAAATAGATGAACAAAGACAACTTTTACTTACCTGTATTCAAATCCCTGTATAGTGAGAGAGATGATGCACCCAGTGAAACCACTGCTAACGCCAGCTCGTAACCTTGCCGCTGTGATATCATTCATACCACCAACAAACACGCTGGGTTCAACATTGAGTGATTGCAAAGTTCCAACAGATGATCCTACCTTGGGGCTGCAATAGTAATAACAAAAATTTAAACAAAAATATCAAATGATACAAATTGAAAGTCACCAACTGCTGTTGCCCAAACCATTTTTTACTAGACTAGGTCCAACTGAACAGAGAATAGTTTGAGTATATTAATGTATATTTCACTGGTTTTGTTAGGCAAAATATGTAATTTGATGAGATTGATTTAATTGTGCATCTAATAAAGATAACAAAGAGGCAATCTACAAAGAGCGCAGATCCAGATGCATGCGCATCTCCGTGATCCAGACCTGTCATTCTGAGCATGTGTCACAATCAATATTCCTATAAGAAGGGCTCAACTCTATGGATTGCGCATAAATTGCACACATAAATCATGATAGGATGCAGAGTCCGGTTCTTCTTTAACACCACACAAAGCCTGTAGTGGTGATTAATGATTGGGTGGATCTAAAAAGTTTGACGAAAATGAGGAGTCAGGTCCTTCTTGGTATAAGTATTCAATTATCAAACGTGTACGTTTGACAATTGAATTGATACACTTATCTCAGTATTAACACTAACCTTTGCCCTGTAACATTCATCTGGCTATCTCTTCCTGTCCTCTGTATCTCCACTGTGACCCAGGTGTCAAGGGTCACAGGGTCGCTTATTAACCTAGCTGGACCACTTCCTGTTTTAAAACATACAAAATAAGTTATCAATAAACGTAAACGAGATTAACAATTATAACACATAAATTTCCTAAAGGTGCGTTACTGTGACGTATTGGGAGTAACTACAAGCAACGTAGACCTGCGTATTGCAGTTGAATTTGACGCCCGCCATCTTTAGTTAAAGTCAGTTAACGCTAGCTTGCACACGCTGCTAGCTACACACACTATCATTACTATCGGTCGCTTTCAGTTACAACTTTTTAGTTGCAAATACGTTACCCTACGTCGAAGCAGGTCGTCACAGTGTAAACGCACCATAAGCAGGGAAACATTCCTTTTTAGACTTATAAATCTTGGAATCATCAATCCTTCATATGAAAGTATTCATTACTGTTTATTGGCAAAAATAACTATTTTACCACCAATCCTTTTCCACTGACACATGATATCTCTTATTCTCATGTAGATTTCACACTACTAAAGTCTCTGCCAGAATTCCTTGAACAAAATCAGTCACATGACCACCATTTGCAGGATGCCGATTGCGTTTGTAAACAATTGGCCCTGCACTGTGAATGTTTATTTACATCGCCTGAACAATCGAGGACTTTATAATTCTAGTTTTTCAAAAATCGCAACTCACCTAAATTATATTCAAATTCCACCCTGCCGTCAGTCATTGACAATGAGAAGAAGTCCCCCATGATATTAGTCTGAGTACTATACAATAGAAGACCATCAGGCAACTCGGGTCTGAACTGTATTGACAGATAGAGGTCTTGCAACACAGGCTGTTCTGCTGGTAAGGGATACTTGATGTACGATGTGTTGGCAAAATGTGGGATGCTGAATGATACGGCTGTAAAATGAATGAATAAATGAGATAAATATGGGTACTATACAATAGTAGACCATTTGATACAGTGGTCTGAACTGTATTGATAGATAGAGGTCTTGCAACACAGGCTGTTCTGCTGGTAAGGCATATTTGATGTAGGATGTGTTGCCAAAAATGTAGGATGCTAAAAAGGCTGTAAAATGAAGAATGGTAACACGTGATGAAAACTTTACATGATATGTATAGTCTTTTCATGGGCTTGGCTACTATATTTCGTCATGTGAGTGCAAGAAAGCCTTATCTGCAATAGCTGCCATATGTTATATGAAAAATGCCTTATCACTGACCTAAGACTTTCTTAGTGTTCAATTCAAATTTATGACATATGGCAGCCATTGCAGATACGACTTTCTTACACTCACATGACAAATTAAAACTTTATTTTGCTTGGATAACTTACAAGTTTCACACACAGGACCAGCATATCCCAGCATACATCTACACGCAATCCCTGTCGGTTCATTTACACACTGTCCGCCATGCTGACATTGGTTTGCGGTTTCACATAGGGACGTCTCGCAGTCTTTACCACCATAGCCAGCTGAACACTCACAGGCATAGTCACTTCCAGGCTGAAAAATAAAATTATGACAGATCTCAACATACATAGTCCACCTAGATGGACCTAGCAAGCGAACACAAAGCATGCTCGGCGCTCGCTTGTGAGGTCCATCTAGATGGACTTAACATACATTGACCAGCCTTTTCAAAACTTAATTTTCCAAATTTTACACAGCATATACTGATAGTGTAATTAATTCTGTTTGACAGTTCTAAACAGTAAAGACCAGCTCACTTACAGAATACCAAGTTTATGAAGCTCATTTAAATGCAAGAGGATTTGAACAGGCTATAATCAGTATTAAGACTACAGGTCGAATGAAAAAAATCTTGGGGCGTGTAAACAAAACTCCAGTATGCAGGGCAACAATACATGTAAATGTGATCCCAAATAGGTATTTTTCCAGGTTTTTTGTTTAGCCCCTAGTAGTGAGACATATTTGTAACACATTTTAGGAAAGCCCATTTGTTTTAGCTTATCCAATTTTAAACAATTTTTACCTGACACAGAGGGTATAGGACACAGCGTAGAAATATACTTTGATCAACACTAAATAGGTGGGAATTATAAGGCTTTTCTTCATCCGCAAGATATAATCCCACTTACACGCGAGCCATAGATACTGATGCGCGAGTCACACATATGCGCGCGCTGCGTCTCCTGCAGTTGTGCTGTGTCCAGCTACGCACACGCTTATCTGTATCAATTCATGATCTGAAGAGGCCTGCCTATTTGGTGTTGATCAAAGTATAGTGTTCCTTGCTTAGAATAAATAAAATGAGAATTTTTCACTTTGCCTGCATCTGATAGTTCAAAAGTTTTGAAACCCCCTTGTGATAGCCTTGTTTAAATCACATAGATATCTTACCATCTCTCTGCATGTTCACACACACTGACAAAGCAGTTGCCAACATTGACCCCTTCACTGAGGTCAAGGGTCATATCTACTGGTCGACCCCTATACATTGTGCATATATCTTACCATCTCCCTGCATGTTCCTCTGTTGTTACAATCTACCATCTCACACACACCCACAAAGCAGTTGCCGACATTGACCCCTCCACTGAGGTCAAGGGTCATATCTACTGATTGACCCATATACATCATGCACATATCTTACCATTTCTCTACATGTTCCTCTGTTGTTACAATCTACCATCTCACACACACCCACAAAGCAGTTGCCGACATTGACCCCTTCACTGAGGTCACGGGTCATATCCACTGGTTGACCTTGAAGCTCAAGATTTGTGATACATCCTTGAAATTCTGTGACTGGTAGATGAGGCAGTGGTAGTAAAGTCTGAAACGAGGATTATGAAAACATAAGTCAAAATGTTTTGCAAAACATAATAATGAATTTTGTTAAGGGCAAGGTCAACCATTCGTTTTCAGAAATGGTTTTTGCTCTGTAACTCGAACAGCAACGGATAATTAAATCTAAATAAAAGAAAATATTTTTAGAAGCGGATTTGCATGTATGATCAGCGGTGACGTCATTTTTGGACCAAAATGTATTTGGCCAAAAGGTCCAAAAATCAAGTATTTGGGCCCAAACTTTTACACTTAGGCCTAGCTGTGGTAAGTCTCCAACATAAACTTTACTGCTGCCTGAATATTGTTGACTTCCATAAGGTATAGTGGTTCGATCATTGCCATCAACATCCAGCTAAGAATATATTGGAATTGGTAGGGTATCACATGTGTACTCACCCGGGGTATGCCTCCTATGTAAGTCTTACTGTTGCCTGAATATGACTGACCTACGTAAGGTATAGTGGTTCGATCGGTGCCGTCAACAGCTAAGAATATACTGGTATTGGTAGGGTATGTGTACTCACCCGAGGCACGCCTCCTACGTAAGCCTTACTGTTGCCTGAATACGGCTGACCCACATAAGGTATAGTGGTTCGATCGGTGCCATCCACTGCTAAGAATATATTGGTAGCGGCAGTTTGTACGGCAATAATGTGAAATTGATCATCAGCGTAAGCGTTGCGTTGACTAGAGAGTTGCGTTGCAGGGTTGGCACCTGTCTTCATTCTAACCGATATCCTTCCTCCTTCCAGTGATAAGGATATATAATCTCCTGCAAATTGTGAAATAATTTTAGACATTTATTATGTGCCAGTGTCCACCCAAAAATGTTCATTGCCGTGGCCATTATTACTCCATTTTTAGGATATTATTACAACCATTTTTCTATTAACCACTTCATGTCTGACCACTTATTCCCGCACCATGCTGAAGGCATTCAAACTCTGAACCGACCCTGAAAGCATATCCAAACCATCCTTTAGACATATTCCACAATGAGACTTTAGCACTATACACCCACATGCACCTGTTTGTACTATATAAATAGTCTGGCATAGTAATTTTGAAGGTCAGAGGCAGTGAGTTCAGTTATATATAGTTTCCTGTTAGTTATGCCGTATGGGATATGGCATATGCCTGAGCTGACACTAATTTATGCCGCACCCCATACGGCATATGGCAGGAAAGGGTTAACTAGATAATTTTTGGCTAAACCTATGAGTACTCAGATTGTGATTCTCCCCTAACAGCTCCATAATGTGCTTGGGTAAACAGAGCAGTCAACATTTAATGCCTTGCTAAAGGATATATCCATTGGTGCAGTGGAGCCTAAACCCGAAACACTGACTGAGAGTCACACACTGTTCCATCAGACCTTATCAGCTTTCAAATGTTTCTTTTTAAATTATACATTTCTTAATGTAAGATCAAACAAATGTATCTCAATCACTAAAACTATGCATTTCTATTATATGAATAATTATAGATTAATAACTGCGTATTACTTGGAGTTGTCCGCACTCACAGGGCGCAGCCGAGTGATGAGTTGGACAACTTCGACTTCAGCACAAGGTGCATTATTTTTGTGCCATTCATAGTGCAGTGTGTGTAAACTTTTCCTATACAACACACACACAACTGGAACAATGGTTGTTTGACCTCACTTTAGGCCCCACATTGAAGATATAGCAATTCACTGGTTAGGCTCGCTGTGAAAAAACTATTAATCCAAACATAAATGTATTTTCACAATCTTAAAGATAATTTATTCAACTATTTCATATCTTTTTTTCAGCCAGATAAACTTGATTTTACTTGGTACCATGGACTTTTTTCTATCAGATAACACATTTTTTTGCCGTCTCAGTTTTACATGTGAATCAAATGGCAAAATTTCTGTTAGATAAAGTCGATTTTGGCTTCCCATATATTTCGTCATAAAATCGTTATTTCTAGTCCGATATTTAATGTATTCAGCTGTCTGTAAAGGTGATTAAATTTCCTATTCAATGAGCTACGTTTTATTGACTTATGACCTTTTTAACTTGGTACCGGGACCATCTGAAAAAACCCAAAACAAATCTTCCAAAAAGTTTGATATTGGTAGCTGTGTGCTCTCTCTCCGTGCTAATCAATATTAATCAATACCAATTTGTTTTGTTGATCACTGGGCTAGGTAAAATGTCAATATCATTATCAAGTGAATGGGCATAGTAGCAATGGTTAATGATAATGTGGTTTAAGACCATAAAAGGTCGCGAAAATATTCCAATACACAACACTGCAAGATGTTCACAAGCGCCAAGTAAAGAGCAGTTATTAATCTATTTCATACACGACAATGTTAAGAATAAAATTGCACATAAATCAAACGACATAATTATTTAAAATTAATGTGTTTGCTATTTCAATAAATTATAGAAAATACAACCATCCATCATCCCATGTATAATCATTGTAATTATGATTTACCTTTCTTTTAAAATGAAACTTGCTGTACAAGTGCGAGCATGTTACGCGTATGCGTATATGGAATCCCAGGGGGGTCTGTCATCATTGAAAAGGGGGTATCAGGCGTGACCAAGGACTTCCAAATAGCACCCTAAACAAGTATTTACATATTATCAAAAATTACACCCTAAGTAAGTATGATTGTTGAAACTTTACTACCCTAAGCAAGTACTCATTTGTGTTAAAAACCTGAATTTTTGGAGACCCTTAAAACTGCAACTTATCAGTTTCAAAAATATACCCTTTTTGTTGTTTTTTACAGATTTTAGACCCTATTCACGTTACGTACGTAACGTGCCTGATCCTAAAAAAACACCCTTTTTACGTGAATTCTTTGTCACGCCTGATACCCCCCTTTCAATGATGACAGACCCCCCTGGGTATGGAATTGTACAATGCACTATACGCGATTTGCACACTAACGAGATTAATGAATGCGTATAAGTTACCAACTGTCCAATTAGATTTACAATTTCAACGCGTATCTAACGCAGAGTGTATGAAAATATATGAATGAATCCTTACCATTGTTTGATGTTGGTGTCACATACATCAGCAATCCATTCTGTGCTGGTGATTTAGCTGACAACATAATATTGAGCTGACCAGTAAACAGTCTGTCATAGGCGAGGTAACTTGTACTTCCAAATGATGGAATGTCAATATTGATACCTAAAGTATGAAAAAAATCACAAGAATGGGTTGGTCAGTTTGATTTTGTTTGTCATTGAGAGACCCACAGTCTTATATTTGTAGATTACACAAAAGGGCAAAGCAAAAAATGTAAAGGCCCTTTTATTTAGTCATTTAAGAAGTGTGAATGGTGCTTACCAAGGACATGCTGGGCTTTACAGTAACACCTCGAAGAAGTCGAAGGCACCCTGCAAAAGTCATTACCGACCTAGATTTCGCAGATGACATTGCCTTGCTATCCGACACATTACAACAAGCTCAAGAACTGCTGACCAGAGTTGAGGATGCTGCTGCAACAGTTGGTCTTATGATGAATGCTTCAAAAACCAAATTCATGGCATATAACATCAAGACCGATGTTGCACTGTCCATTATAGAGGGAAGTCAACTTGACCAGGTCCAAGACTTTCAATACCTGGGCTCTTGGGTAGATGAGTCAGAAAAGGATTTTCATGTCCGAAAAGCCCTCGCATGGAAAGCTTGTAACAAAATGCGCCTTCTCTGGAAATCCAATCTACCAGACTTGTTAAAGATCAGCTTCTTCCGTGCAGCCGTAGAAAGTATTCTGTTGTATGACTCAGAAGGGTGGACACTGACAGAAAGACTTGAAGCCAGGTTAGATGGGTGCTACACCAGACTATTAATGATGGTTCAAAACCTCAACTGGAGAGATCATCCTACCAGGGAGGTAATATATGGTGATTTACCCAAACTATCAGAAATAGTGAGAGGTCGCCGCCTAAACTTTGCTGCTCACTGTGCTAGATGGCTTGAGGAACCAGTGTCTGGATTAGTGTTCTGGACGCCCACCCAAGGGACAAGTGCACAGGGAAGACCAAGGCTGACCTACCCAGTACTACTTACACAGGATGCTGGCATTGATAAAAACGAACTTCTCAAACTCATGCTAAACAGACAGCAGTGGAGAAAATTCATCATGGCTTCCGACTGCGGTCGACATAGAACAGTAATTTTTAAGCTTTGAACATTTTTATTGATAACAACACAAAGCCATACTTTCTATTGATTGATTGATTGATTGATTGATAATCTCAGAATGCAAGTCCATGAAATTTGCCATTTATAACATCATAAATGTAATTTGATTAAAGTTCAAGTGATACATTGGCAAAGAACAGTGATACTGATACCTGGAATATAAAAAAAGCACAAGAACAGCTTGTCCATTTGATTTTTTTTTTCACTGAGAGACCCACAGTCTTATATTTGTAGATTACCCAAAGAGCAAAGCCCAAAAAAAGTGTAAGGCCCTTTGGTGTGTAGGATGCTTACCAGTCGTAATGCTTAAGCTTTAAACATTTTTATTGATAATGGCACAAGGACATTTTTGATTGATTGATTGATTGATTGATTGATTAGAGATGATCTCAGAATGCATGTCCATGAAATTTCAGAGATGCCAGTGAAAGACATGGAAAATTTCCTGGAAATGACAAATTTACTACTGTTTGACTGCACACTACTATTCTTTACACATACAAACATTTCCTGAAACCATATATCTCCTGACAAAATATCCTGATTTCAGGAAATTTCCTGAGAACTGGCAACTCTGAATTTGCTAATGTAATTTGATTTGAGTCAAAGAGATGCATTAGCAAAGAAGAGTGACATATTGTATCTTACATGTAAAGGGCCCTTATGGAAAGCAGTGCTGGATCACTATTAAATAAAGATGTGAATGACTAAACATTTGAAAATTGGCAATCTTGAGAAAGCGCTCTGTTGGGAGTTACTAGTTGTTCAATCATGTCTTGAAATTCACCCTACTTGACCTTTTTTTCCTCTTTGCTCATGTCTCCAATCTAAAATCAAACTTTCAAAATTTGTATCTTTAATTTTTACCTTAAAGTGGATATCCTTGTACTTACTTTGTGTACACAAATCTCCAGTGAATCCAAATGGGCAGAGACAGTCAAACTCTGTCCTTGATATCGGCAAGCATTGAGCTTCAGCTTGGCACTGAACATTATTGCAAATGCTGTTCTCGCACAGCACTCCAAAGAATGGCTCCACACAGATGCACTCAAAACCATTGACCTGGAAAAAGATTATACACCAAAATTTTATAATCATAATGCCACTTTGGGACTCCACACATATCCAAACTTGACAATGTTCCCCAATTAACACAAGTTCTGGTTGCAATTTGTTTTAGATAGAACATAGCTTCAAATCAAATTGCACATTTCATTTTCCAAGACCAAGAATAAATTGGTCCCACTTGTTACTCAACAAGAATTGATACTTCATGAACCCAAGGACTTGAAACTCACCCCATGCTGTGATTGTGTCAAATTGAAAGAAACACTAGGTTGACATTGGTTGACTTGTTGATCACAGCATGTACCTGAAAACCCTGATAAACACTGGCATCTGCAGTCTTTCAAAGCAGTATTGTCTGTGGCTCAATGGGCTGTGGTATTCCATTGAGACAAACAATAGACCGACATTGATGATCACAGCATGTACCTGATGAGAAGGAATCCTTCTACTGCACTATCATCTATTGCACAAATAGCTGTATATTCTAAATTTTCCAAGACCAAGGATTGATCCCTGAGGAACTCTACACTTCTGGGACCAACAATTGATCCCTGTGGGACATCACATCTACAATTAAGAATTAATGAAACTTGCTAACTTACCCCATTTTGACACTGTGCTCCATTGAGACAAACACCAGGCTGACACTGGTTGATTTGTTGGTCGCATAGTGTACCTGAGAACCCTGCTGGACACTGGCATCTATAGCCTTCTGCTGCAGTATCATCTATTGCACAGGTGGCTCCGTTTAAGCAAGGGTTGGCTAAAAGGAGAATTTCATAATGAATCTGATCACACAGTTTACGGAGAGAAACAGATCTCTTTTAAATCTCTGAATTAAGACTACAGAAACAATAAATTTCCATTGATCTTCAATAATATCTGGATGACATTAGATTTATATAATCTTTATTTTTCAAAAATGTTCTTGGGATCCAAATTATATTTTTTGACTTTTGTTTGCTTCCTTAGGTCCCGCCTTGTAAAACATTGACTACGGAATATGTTTTACCATGAAATGTTGTTTGCCATCAATTGTGTATATGCTATTAATTTTATCCAATTCACCAAATCTCACAAGGTAACTATCTGACCTGTTAGAGATATTAACTTGTCAACCCAAGCAACGTTGAAAGCTAATTGATGATCTAAATCTCGCAAGGTAACTATCTGACCTGTTATAATATTTTTTTAAAGTCCGGGCACCTCTTGCATAATGACACAGGTAGAGCATATTTTCAATTAGATCAGGACAAGGATCCTCTCATCAATGAGTACAATCCCTGCATGCATTGCGTTAATGTGAAGTTTGGTTTATAATAGGCCTATTTATTTACTGTGGGGCAACTAACTTGACTGCTTGTACAGCAAAGATCATTGGTATATTATCTCCAAAAGCTGTTAACAAGAGTAATGAGCGTGACACACTTTTATATGGTTTGGAGAATTTGAAAAGAATTGATAAGCGGATCAATGTAACGTGATCAAATATGCCATACGAAAATTTCAATGTGTTATGCGTACTGTTCTTTTTCTTTAACTATTTGATCATCACAAAATCTATGTGTACAATATGGACATTTAAATGTTCAAACCAAGCTTCGTTGAGGTAATGAAAGTTCATAAATATAAAATAATCTATAATCAGCCAAGAAACAATGCAGAAACGTGTTAGAAGTATAAATGATAACAAATTCCTTCAAAACTTTTGTTTCCAATCAGATAACGAATACCATAATGTTTAACTATATATGGCCTTTCTCAAAACTTCAATTCTATTGGTTGTATGAATGCGAATCCTTTTACCTCTCACCATGAGTGGAAAGACCCATAACTTTTAATGAGGTGCCCAGACTTTAAAAAAATACTATAGAGATATTAACTTGTCAACCAAAGCAACGTTGAAAGCCAATTGATGATCTAAAAAAGGACAACTACGGGGTTTTTATCAACCATACATAGTGAGGGAATTATTGTATACATCATATAGTTCACTTTATTAAATTTAATGCTATGATAAAAACAATTATATACAGTTTAAAGGCACAATTCATGATTTTGCTGCTACAAAACATCACCTCTTTTCTAGCTAAATTAAAAGAAGAGTACAACATAAATGTATTCTGAAATTTTCACTTCTTAAATTTCCACCAATTCGTTTTCAAGTCCGACAATACTTGAAATGGGTTAATGCGGATATGAGTAATATCCGCAATAGTTAGAAAATGACATATTTTTCTCACTTTTCTCAAAAATGCAACCACATTTGCAAGAATGGTTTGGGGATTGTAACATATACCAGTCAAGGATTCTTTCTAGTTAAAAAACTCAATTTTGATAGAGCTAGATGACCTTGATGATAAAAATTGGATCATGAATTGCCCCTTTAATGACAAACAACTTACCAATGCAGTAATCACAGTAAAACGTGTTTCCATTGTTAACACATGGCACGTTATCCCGACACGGTCTAGCAGCGCAGAAATCTTGTAGCTCGCAATTTGCACCGGTGAACCCTGCTTGACACTGGCATGTGTATTCTGTACTGAACGCAGCACTTGGCGTATTGACACATGTTGCGTTATTTTGACATGGTGTTGGGTTACATGCGTCCCTTGTCTCGCAACGTGAACCAGTGAAACCTGCCGGGCATAGACAGCTACAAGGAACAAAAAAATGGGTTAGGCTTAACTGCATTTTATTGACACTGGAATAGTGTCGACGCTAGCTCTCAACGCTAGAATCTAATGGCCAAAATTTGAATCACAATGAAGAAAACTACATAAGGGCTAATAGTATCTCATAAGCAACTCCTCTATATCTGACACAATCGATTTTTTTGTTAATTTTGGTGGCCACCATACTTATTTCAGAGGGCGAGGGGCTAGTGTCGAGCACCCAGCGTCGACTCTATTCTAGTGGCAATAAAACGCAGTAGCGCCTTAAGTGTCTATCAAGTTAAAGCCTAGCCCTGGTGGGGGTTAAATTAACCTCGTTTCGTCCGCTGCCAATTAGTCAGCTCTCGTTTTGTCCGCCGCTGATTTGTCAGCTTTCGTTTCGTCCACTACCCATTTTTTCATTCTTTCATAATGTCCAATTGCTATTTTGTCCGGTTATATATTGGACTACGCATCAATTTGTCATTTTTTTTTAAATCCACCTATCACTTTTTGTCCGCTTTTCATTTTGTCGTTTCATCTATTTGCCAGATTTTCAATTCGACAGACAATGCTGTTAAATGTGTTAAATTTAACATAAACACCATTTTTGGACACAAAAGTGAGTAAACTATGCATTTTTAGCACTACATTAATCAGGAAAGAACAGAAAATGGAAGGAAATTACAAATTTTTAGATTTAAAAAAAATGTTTTTTAAATGCAGCAGATGTTCAACCATGGTCATCCATGGTTAGCCTAACACTGTATTTTTTTTTAAATTGTTTTGGATATCATGCGTAAATCTTACTCTAACCTTGAAATCTAAGCATTAAAACTAATTTAATACGTTAACCCTAATTTTAAAGACTTACCCTTACCCTGAACTTTAATTTTTACAAAGAATCAAATCTTAATGATAAGCTAGAATCATAATTCATGATCCTACATCATAACAGTTTTGGTTTATTAATTGTCAATTCACCTTAAGACCCATTAAAGTTAACTATACAATTAATGTCAAAAGCTATCTTCAGTAGATAGCAGACTTGCGGGCAAAACACACAGCGGACAAAACGCAATGTGACATAACGACAAGGTGACAAATCAAGTAGCGGACAAAATGGGGTAAAGACAAAATGGCAAATGGACGAAGTAAAGAGTGGGCATAATGAGCATCGGACTAATAAATGATCTGACAAATCGAAAAGCAAACGAAACGTGGAATGGACGATTCGAGTATCTGACAAATTAAAGCGGACGAATCAGCAACTGACGAATCGATAGCAGACGAAACGAGGTGTTACCCTGGTGGGAGCCTGTCAGATGTTTTCTGGTTGAAACACACTTCTTAGGCATTTTACAATGGTGAGCAATTATAGTTCTGACATGATATTCAGTTATGAGCACCAAAATTAAAATGTGTAACCAGACAGTCCAACAGAAAAGACACAGACGTGTCTTATGTCTGTTGCAAATTGCACTAGGAATACAGTTATGAGGTACTATATATGGGCTAGAAGATCAGCATTATTTCAGGTCTATCTTTGGAAATAAGAATGCACAGGCATAAGGGGAGACACATAAACTAATCGGCAACGGCTTGCCATTATCTGAACTAGACGACAAAGTCAAATTGGGGCATCTGGCGGGAACATTAATTGTTATTTTTATGCTTTAAAATTATGATATAGTACACAGGTACACAATCAAATGCGTGGATAAGAGTAATTATCGATATGTTTAAGATTAGGGGAGAAATAGACTGTTCCGACTGGTGCAGATATCTGAACCACGTTGCCGATTAGTTTACGTGTCTCCCCTTACAGATGTGCTAAGAAACAAATGTCTGTAAGTTTAGACCTCTGGAAAGGCGGCCATTACTGACAGTTTCATGGCAAATGCTCACTCACGCTCACTGGGTTACCAATCATCAGATGGGATTATCACCAATGAAACTGTAACAGCTGCCTTTCCAGAGATCTACACTTTGTTTATTTCTATATTTTATTACCTGTACGTATTTATTGAATCCAAGCAGGTAGCTCCGTTCTGGCATGCATGACCAATACACTCATTAATATTAACTTCACAGTTGATTCCAGTAAACCCTGTTATAACAAAAATATTTTATTTTATTTTAGATATTATATTGTATTATATACTACATAAATAAATTTAAGAGAGTTGATTGGTTTGAACACGATCACATGATTTCAAATAGTTTGAACCACCTTGAGAAAAGCCGTAAATAGTTCTTTTTGAAAAAGACTATTTACGGCTCTGACGAACTATTTACGGGTCTGAAAAGACTATTTACGGCTGACGTCATCAAAATCCGACGTGCGCAAGCGTTCTTAGCGCTAGTGGATACAATACGTTTTGTGATTTGTGAACATGAATAATAACATTTTAAAATGGGTAATTAAAAATCACATTATGAAATTCATTAAAGCAGTATATAAAACAAATATATACTGACTTTTTCAGATCTCTGGATTAAAACTATGGTCCTTCAGTGACTAAAATTATGCTATTTTACTTCGGGGCTGCGCCCCTCAGTAAAATAGCAATTTTAGTCACTCCAGGCCCATAGTTTTAACCAGAGATCTTCAAGTCAGTATATATTTGTATATTATACACTGCACGTACAAAATTAGCATTAGAAATTGCTGTTTAGGAAAAAAGATTTAAATATCATGCATTATTTTTATTATGTTTATATTGATGACCTGGTTGTGTACCACACACTCTCTTACTTAGTCCACAGGTACATGTATATCCCCCATTAGCCCGTGGTACACTGCCCTATTATAGCTCACAACATGGTTGTACCGCACATCCCCTTGCATAACTTTGTACGCATTGGTCGTTACCATGTCCACAGTTGCATTCATGTCCCTATTGGCCTGTGGTACACACTGTCCCTGGTTCAGAAATGGTTGTGTACCACATACCCTAGTCCATAGATGCATGTATATATATATATCCCCCATTAGCCTGTGGTACACATTGTCCCTGGTTCTGAAATGGTTGTGTACCACACACTCTCTTACCTAGTCCACAGTTGCATGTATATATATCCCCAATTACCCTGTGTTATGAACTGCCCTTGGTTCTGTAATGACTGTGTACAACACACTCCTCTATAATTGTACATATAGGTGCTTACCTTGTACACAGTTGCATGTATATCCCCCATTAGCCTGTGGTACACATTGCCCTTGGTTCTGGCATGGTTGTGTACCACACACTCCCTCTGTAATCGTACAGGTTGGTCCAGAGAATCCCGGCGGACACGTACAGCTGAACCCTTCTGAGGTTGTGGTGCAGGTCCCGCCGTTAGAACATGGTGATGCGTTACATGAGTCTTGGGATTCGCACCGGTTACCTGTATAGCCTGGTGGGCACCTGAAACATATGACAAACAAAAACAGAAAATCCTATTATACAAATCATCGGTCGCATCACATACCGATCTATTTCAAAATCGGTAAAAAGCACATCACATACCGATCTAAATTACCATATCAGTTTTATTTGATCTCTGACAAATAATTCCTTCATTCAATTTTACTGGAATGCATGCCCTGGGTTATATGTGCTTTCTTTGTTATTCTTATGTGTTTTTTGATAATAAAGAATGATTGAACAACATTATAAAAAGCACACTTTTAAGTTTAAAATTATTCAAAAGATTTGATATTGTTTTACCAACAATAATTTATATGATACTTAAGTTATGGATCAGTATGTGAAAACATTATTAATGCAAATAGATGACTTTACAAATAGACCGGTATGTGATGAGGCCGACAAAATGTTCACCTATCCGAATAATTTTAAACTTAATAGGAGTGTGGAATCTCAAGTTCTGAATCAGGTTGCAAAAATTTCCACATAATAATTATGTTTACAAGATAAGTCAAAGATGTTTTGTGCATGTTGTGTTTCAGAGGTTATGTGTTCAGATAAAAGAAATACTTTGGATAGAAACGTGCACCTAGCAGATATTTATGATAAATTGCTTTGTGATGGTAATGACTTTCCCATTCAAATGTGTGTAGAACGTCATTGTCATCACAATATGTCATTTTTTACATGCAAACAATTGTTTGTAATATCCCAGAAAGTTTATATGCAATCATTATGGTCTAATATAAATCTTGATTACAGTACACGTGCTTTTCCTTTGTGAGTGTTTAATTGTTCGATATATTTTGGCTACATTAAATGAAAATCCAAGAAAATCAAGCAAAGTTGATCACACATTGCAAAAATGCAAACAGACCATAAAAAAAATTAAAAATCGCTAAGTATGTGTAGAATTATGAAACAAATGTATCGAATTGGTTTAGGAATTAAATAAACAAAATTCTACAGTTTTCTATGCTATATTTTTGTCTAAAAGTGTAACGGAGATGATGTTCTTGGAGAGACCTCCGACAAAAATGTTTAGAAAATATGGGATGTTGATGGTAAAGATTGAGCCAAATCATGTTTTTATAATAAAGAGATATGCCTCTTTCACAATCAATGAGAAAAAATAATAAAAACAATGATTTAAAATTGTTTTTCAATATCCATAAATTACCAACTTACCGGCAAATTACCCGTTCATGTATATCACTTCAACAGGAAAATCCTACCAATGCAGTTACCTTACTGTCTAATCTTCACAAAAAGCTTAATTTTGACAAATTTAAACTACAAACATTTCTTTCTTTAAGTGATATTAAGTTTCATGGTTAAATTAACCAATTTCATTTTTAATGCCAATAACTTTTATTATCATGATAATATGGGGTGTTTTGTTCAATAATTGTTGACCTTTTTACTAAGGCTGACTGCTTTGATTGGGCTATTTTTAGGTGAACGGTTCCACAAATGTAAGTCAATTTGTCATATCCATTTACTGCACTCAAACTTTATCTATAACTTATCACATGGGGAACTCAATAAGTTTGTGGCCTAAGGTGGAATGAGAAAAGGTGTGCGTATTTTTAATGAGTCATGTACAGAAAGATTCAATTAAATGTCTGCTCTTAACTTATTGTCATGGACATGCAGTCACTTAAGACAAACTGGCAAGTGTTACAGCAACACACAAACGAGAACAGATATTTGCTCAAAACTTACCATACATTTATTATTCCCCAGTTCATTAATCAGGTTGAACTAATAATAAAATCTGCATTACATATATATATATCTCCTACTACCTTTAGGCCATGAACTTATTGAGCACCCCTGTACTTTTAATTTGCATGCATGACTTCATGAAGTATGAACTTTTAATTTAAGTCAAGCTAAGGGATCATTCACAAACACTTAATTGTAAGGGGGACCTGATGCAAACAAAAATTATCGCAGAAAATTTTCAGGGCCACCCTTTTCGACCTCAAAAAAATTGAAGGGACCCTCTTTTAAGCAACAAAAATTAGTGGTCAACCCCATAGAAAAGTATGTACTGGTAAACTACATTTTTACACGGACAATTTGTGGTAATTTTTTTCAAGGCTCTCCAAAAAATTGAAAGCCCCCCCCCCCCTTGTTGCATCAGCCCCCCCTAACAAGTGTTTGTGAGCGGTCCCTAAAGCAACTTGTCCTGAACTGTAAACGCCAATATTTTTGTGCTAAGTAATTTTTGCGCAAGGTTGATTTTGAGCTATTTTTACTCATTTCTCGAGCTATAAATTTTGTGCTTATGATTTTTTTAATGTGTGGCAGTATACACATAGCATTTAATATGCTACATTTATTTTCACACTAGACAAATTGAGCGTGAAAAGTGCAAATATTAATGTAGCGCAAAATATAGCGCTTATGCATTATTCATTCTTCAGTCACGTGACAATGCTTTGTCCGCCATGTTTCATTGTAAATTTTACTCCATACTTCCCTTTTCCGACAAAACCCTAGTTTCTGACAGATTAGATTTGCAGTTTTAGGGGTAAGTGGCATGATATATACAACTTGTAGTGTATTTCTGTGTATTCTGCAGTGAACTTCCGTAAAATTATTAATTCGGCTGACTGGTTAGTACTACAATAATACCAGTACTGTTGCTGTGTTACCATTATTTATTTTGCGAACCTAGATGAAGGTACCCTATTTGTTGTATTGATTTGTTTTGTGGATGAAAGATTTTGTCATACCAATTTGCATTTTTTTTCCTATTTCAGAAACAACTTGTATCTACATGATCAAAGACTCGCTGCAGAATCTTTGAATACTGCGAATCAATCATGGCGAGCAGTACTGTTGCTTTGTTTTCAACCCTTATGTAAAATAATGATTCTGTGGTACTGTATTCAGGTATTTGTTGTATTGATTTATTGTGTAGGAGAAAGCTTTTGCCAAATCTTCAGCTTTGTAGTTATTCCTCTCTATTTCAGAAACACACAGACTCTGAATCTTGGACTACTGTGAATCAATCATGGCGAGCAGTTCGGATTGCCACAGGAAGCAGAAGTAAGTAAACTTTACATTCTATAAAAGAGACTAAAATAATCATAAAAAATGACATTATCAGTGATCTAGGCTCACAAGGAGAAAGTACCAGTAGAAAACAGGTCTATTTGAGCCCATAAATTCGGCTAAGTTAGATGATTGCGCCACGCGGGCACCATGCCTGGACCGATGCTGCGTGAGTGCGTCTGACCCCACTCTGCATTCTGTTGCGCACTACTATTACTTGACTATAACGCAATGCGCATCTTACATTTTGCTGCAAAGTTGTGCCTAAGCAAAGAACAAAACTTGACTGGCTTGATAGTCGCATTCTCAGTCAAATTACTATTCTATTGCAGAACCATCTAACAATTTTTCCAGTAAAAGTAATGATGCCATGCAAATGGAAAGGAGGAGGCACTCGTATTAATGTTTATAGCATGTTCCAAAATGAGTTTAGAATGACCATGTAAAATTATTGACCCTAAACAAAGGACATGTCAACAAATTTCTTATACTGTAAGAAATTCTTCAAAATTACACATAAAAATAATTCCCTAATCAAACATATAATTCCAAAATTATGTGTTTACTGAGAGTAAGTACCTTTATGTTTTTTGTGGGTTTTTTTTAGTTCCAGCCAAAACATTTTTTTTGATGTTTTGTTGGTTATGATACCTTTAACATAACAATCCACTCCATAAAAAATCCCTTTTCTGCATCTTCTAAATATATGCATCCGCATATTTTTATCGCATGAGAGTGGTTTAATTCATGATGAACAACTCTGCAGCGTGTTTGAATACCTATCAATTACGAAAATATTCCTGAAAACGAGTAAATTTAAACTCTACATGTTTTCAATTTAACTGATGCTTATCTTCAAGAAAGGCAACAAAAAAAAAACATTTTACGGGCGGGCGGACCTTTACGGTTCGGGTTTGTCGGGCAAATCCCCAAAATCCAAAAAAATGGCCAAAAAAGGCTGATTTTACAAGATAGCAAAACTTAAAAAAAAAAAAAAAAAACGCAAATTTAGGGTCGGTCAGGCCAGAAAAACAGGTGTTTCTTTTTTCATTTTTTTTTGGCTAATGCTACTTTAAATTTTTGAATGTTTCTTGCTTTGCTGTTTTCAACTGTTCCCAAGCATAGGCTTTGGCACCTACTTAAAGTGCCAGATGCGTGATGAATAGCATGCTGACAAGTTCTTTGTTAACAATCTTCCGCAAACGCTGTGGCATGCTAATATGCATATCATCTGTGGGTTCATCACAAATCAACAATGGTACACCCCTGTATAAAAAGATACAGTGAGTGGTTGAAATTTAGCTAAAGTGGACCCTCCCAAGTTATAGTAACATCTCAGTCAAGAGTTCAGATATTAAAAAACCCTATTACAACTTGTTGAAACAGGTTGAAACATCATTATTATTGATATAGAATTTAATTTGTGAGCACTGAATCTGCATTTCCAAGTTTATTGGGCTCATGTCCAACTTAAGGATTTTGAATCTTTTTATAAATTAAATGCAACAATACAAGCCTATATTAAAAAATCAGCTGAATCAAAATTATACTTTATTGATTCCTGAATTTACCTAAAAAGTCTGAATATTATAAAAGAAAGTCATTTGTATTTACTTTTTTCACAAGAATAAAGCAACAAGAATCAAATTAAAGTAGCCAGCAGTCATAAATAATGCTGGATCTGTATGTAAAAAATCTTTCAAATGATAAAATTTCATGTGTATATTTCCTGTTTTCTTATTTTCTGTAGGATTATTAGTCGGGACCTTGTAAAAGAGGTGCTCGACAAATCTACGAAGCTCCTGTGTGAAAATCTCCGCCTAGAGAACATCCTTCTTACATTAATTGCGGAGGGAGCACTGACGCGGGATGATATAACCAAGATTAAAATAAATGATACAAACACAGAGAAGGTGGGAGCACTACTAGACATATTGGTTAGATCTCCTGTCTCGTCATATCAAGTCTTCATGCGTGCCCTCAAGGAAGAAAGACCAGATCTTTACAAAAAAGTCAAAGCAATTGAGGAAAAGAAAAGTGGTAAGAATCAGCCTATTTCATAAAAACCTAGTTCGCAAACAGCAAGTCTTGCCTGTGGTTCACAAAGGATTTCAGCAGAATAAAGGTTGTTATTCTTCCAAATTCTTTCACTTTACTGATGCAATTGGTCCATATGGGTCTCAAACTTAAAGGAGTTTTGGAAGTGACCTTGAAATGACCCGCTGACCTCAAGTCAACTTTTTAAAAAATGTTTATGATTTGACCTTTTGACCTTGACCTACCCTACCAGGACACACCTTGGGCCAAAGGCTATTCATGGTCAAAGTTGATCCATATTGGGTCAATGGTTCACAAGTTGTAATGACCTTGGATTGAACTTGGGTGAAATCAGGTCAATTTTTTGAACATGTTTGAGATTTTACCTCACCATGTCACACCTTAGGCTACAGGCTGAATATGGTCTAAGTTTGCTTAAGGTGGGGTAAAGGGTTCATTAATTAAGCATGCAACCTTGAAATGACATCAGATGAACCCAGGTCAACTTTTTTAATATTTTTGAAGTTTAACATCAAATGACCTTTTGACTTTGATTAGACCCAAACAGGTCAAACCTTGGGCCAAATTTAGCACAGGAGGGGGCAAGAGTTGATGAGTATGGCTGTGACCTGAAAATGACATTGAAAGACCTTAAAACTTTTTGAACATTTTTTAATTACCTTTTCAGCTTAATTTGACCCAATCAAGTCTCATCTTGGGCCAAGAGATACTTATGGTGTAAATTTGCTCCAAGTAGGGTCAAGATTTCAGCATTTATTGCTATGACCTCAACATAATCTTGGATGACCTCACCTCAAATAATCTTGGATGACCTCAGGTGAACTTTTTAAACATTTTAGAGATTTTACCTCAATGACCTTTTTGCCTTTAATGACCATGACTACACCTCAAAATCTTTGCAGAGTAAGTTTGTCCCACTTAAGACCCTTCAGGTCACCAAGTTGCCCTATAGCCTTTAGGTTCTCGAGAAATGTTGCCAACAGCCAACGGCGGACAGAAAGTGGCCGATCTCTTCCTTCACTATGATCAGGTGAGACAAAACCCAAAATAAATCAATTGTAAGAAAAACTTGATTTGAAATAAAAAAGTGACAAACATTCTTTCACATACAAAATATTAAAAATATAAGCAAGCAATTTTTTCATCAAATGACCATTGATATAAAAATAGAGATTCTTCCCTTCATTATGTTTTTTATTTCATCCAATTTGGACATTCCTGTCCGGATCTGAAATACATTGAATTGAAAATGGAGCACAAATTTTAGTCTGCTCCGATTTGTGCAAATCATAATCGAGTTACAGGGTGATATGCAATTTTAAATTGATTTAATTCATTTATCAATTTGTGTAGCTTAAAAATTGTTCATTAATTATCTTAATTGTTACCAAAGTAGTGATCAATTTGAAGAATTATTATCAATAATGAAATACTTTTAGCTGTGGTTCTTCAGTCAGCATCAACTCTAAAACAAACTCAAAAGTCTAGGGCTTATTGTAAAACCAAATGAATTTCTAAAAATGTTTGACACAGAGGCAGTACTGAGTTGCACTTGTAACTTTGAGAAAAAGAAAAATAGGCCTAACACTTTGTATCAAAATAAACTTGAAAACTAAGGATCACATAAACACTGGGTCACATTATGTCATACATTCAGAAGCAGAATTTGACATTCCAGTTTCGGGAAACTTTGAACATGAAATTTTTGGAGAGATAACAACAACAATTGTTATTTCTTACAATTATTGTAAAGGTTTTTATGACTTTTTTGCATGATTAGATACTTTTAATTGGCTTTTGGTATAGCACTCACTAAACACCAGTTAACTAAGTGATATTTTTCCATTTGGAGATGAAGCCACTTTGCTTTAAATGTCATTATTGCAGCCTACTTTTGATACTGATTTTGGTATTGAGATCATGAAATCGGACCACTTCAAATATTAAGGTTTTCACAGAATTTGTCATAACTTAAGAAGCAAAGGTCCAAATTTCATCAAATAAAAGGCTGTTTGAAGATGAGCTTATGTACAATAAAATTCAAAAATCTTGTTACCGGTACTACATGTACCTGTAGCCTAATTCTCTCAGAAAAATATCGTAACAAATCTTGTGTTTTTATTGGCACACCCTGTATTATGTATGATACATGAACATGGATAAAAGTACTGATTTGAACAATATTTGTTTTACTATATATAGGCTAAAATGTAAAATCTGGATGAAAAGAGATATAGACACTCCAAACTATGCAAATACACCACTTTACATGTGATGACCTTTTAACTAATATTGACTGAATGTTAACATTGACTCAAAAGTTATATGAAGTCATGGAAATGCAAGTGTAAATGTGATGGCTCACCCGAAAGGGGGGACTTTGCAGATGATATCAATTTTGCTTTTATCATTTCATATGTTGCAGCATTTTCTATGCTTAAAATGACACTTTGCTTGTTTAAGGCAATCAAATTTTACAAGAGGAAATCTGCTGGAAATTCTCATTATTTTTTTTATTTTTTGCTGCCTATTTTCTTGAAAAGTGTTATGTCACAAAGTCCCCCTTTTCAGGGTGAGTCATCACAAATGTAAAAATAATGTGGAATTTCTGAAAATACAAAATAGTTTGAAAGTATAAACATATAATCATGCTAATATACCCATTGGTGATACAAGATTTTGATTTATATCCTCTCTCTCTATTCTGTAGATACAAGAGAGTTTGATCTTGGACGTTGCAAGCAAGAACTGATTGACTTCTACTTGGCGACAATGTGTCGAGTGAACCTACTACCTTGGTTTGATGAAGATGCAAGAAATATGGATGACATTTACGTCACTTTGGAGCTTGAAAATGACAGGAATGTTCTGGATAACAATGAAAATTTAGTAACTGTTAGAATGCCAAATGGTACATTTGCAAAGAGGGTACTCATCAGGGGCACTGTCGGGTCAGGTAAATCAACTCTTTTGGCCAATCTGGCTTACACATGGGCACAAAGAAATCCTACCTCTCCTTTATACAAATATGACTTGCTTTTTATCATTAGTTTGAGAGAAATTCAAAAAGGGTGTAGTATAATCGATGCAATATTTCAGCAAATTTTGGCTGATAACACAAGGGTTACTAAAGATGCATTAAACAAATACATCAATGCAAATTCAGACATTTTATTTCTATTAGATGGGTTTGATGAGTATTTTATTTCAAATTTAGATACTGTATATGGAGAAATTGATGCAATGCTCAACTTTAGGACCTTTCGCGAAGCATGTGTTATTGTATCCTCCCGTCCCCACAAACATTTGGGCAGATGTCAGTCCCTATACACACCTGTTACTCTCACTGGCTTTTCTCATGATAACGTCAAAATTTATCTATCCAAGTTCCTCTACAACAACTCTGAGCTTGTGGAAGGTTTGAGCAGAAAATTGTCTGAGTCTGATCAGGTAGAATTCCTCTCCCACATCCCAGTCATGCTGATGCTAATGTGTTTACTATGGGAAGATTCACAGTCACTGCCCAACAAACACTCCGAATTGTATGCAGACTTTAACAAATTCTTATGGAAGAAATTCTGTCACAAGTACAAAACCAAATCTCCAAAGGATGATGGCAGCTTCAAACATTTCTTAATTAGTCTAGGAAAGGTTGCATTTGATGGGCTCATACCAAAAGGAGACACGAGTCAAGAAAGACTTGTGTTTTCTGAGGAAGATTTCTTGGAAAATTTAAAACAAGGATGTCAAGTAGGTATATTGACAAAGGAAAGATTGAGGTCCAAACTGACAGTGTCAAGTGCAGTAACATTTTTGCACAAATCTTTTCAAGAGTATTGTGCAAGTTACTACTGGGCTAGCTTGCCTGATGATCAATTTGATAATGTCCTTGATAGAATAGACACAATTACCAAGGTGGAATACAAGCTAGAAATCCTCCAATATCTATGTGGAACATGTGACACTGTCCATGCTGTGAGAACCATTCACCATGTGATTCAGATATATTTGGCAAAGATCAATACTGATGATTCACTATGTACGGGATTGGAATTCAATCGTTTTCAGTCAATCAAGCCAGTTTTAAATATGTTGCATGAGAGTGGTTTTGAAAGTGGTAATGTGCAACTTGCAAAATCACTAAGATCCTTACTGTCTGCAGGTAAGGAGCTGAACATAGATTTAACAACCCCTTGGCCTTCCTTTGTCAAATCTCAACTGGCCACAACACTAAATCAAGTCAAGTCAATCATTTTTTTACAAAACATAGACAATGACATTTCATTTGATTTAACTTCACAAACTTTAATCCATACCACCAATGTTAAAGCTTTATGGATGAGGTGTGTTGAAACAAAAACTCCAACTATTGGACATTTAGTGACAGGACAAAACTATGCTGACAACTCAATAAGCAACAAGGCTACATTGGGGAAATGCATTGGTAGGTTAAAGAAGCTCTCAATACTTGATTTAGATTTGAGTTGTAATGAAACAACAATACTACGTCATATAAATACCCATTGTGAATTTCAACTGAAATGTATGAAATTATATGCCAGTTCCTTTTTCACTGGTCATACTAGTTGTAACAGTAAAGTCCTGCAATACTTGCTAGCCAATCAACATCAACTGCACACTCTGTTATTAAATGGTATTATGCTGTATAACGGCACAAATATAGGGTCTATATTAAATGCAATCAAAGCACCACTTTGTAACTTGATAATATATCAAATGCCTATTGGTAATGCCATCAGGCACATCAAGCACATTATACCCCACCTGCATCTTCTAAAACTTAATCATACCAACTTGGAAGAAAGTGACATACACACATTAGGTGAATTTCTACCCAATGCCAAACACCTGTCAAAACTTGATTTGTCTGATAACAATTTACATAATGCTGTTGGTCACATTCAGCACATAATTCCCCACCTGCACTATCTAAATCTAAGCAAAACTGGCTTGCAAGAGAATGACATACTCATATTAGGTGAATTCCTACCTGACGCCAAACACCTGTCAAAACTTGATTTGTCTGATAACAATTTACATAATGCTGTTGGTCACATTCAGCACATAATTCCCCACCTGCACTATCTAAATCTAAGCAAAACTGGCTTGCAAGAGAATGACATACTCATATTAGGTGAATTCCTACCTGACGCCAAACACCTGTCATCCCTTTATTTGTCAGATAATCATGTAGGCAAATCAATCCATGTACTAAGTTGTGTAATCCCTCAACTTACAGGATTGAGCCTTCAACATGCTCATTTAGATGAAGATGACATATTAACTCTTAGTGAGTTTATTGGTGAAGCAAATTGTTTGTCACGACTCTACTTGTCACATAACAATGTGGGTACGGCAGCAGGGAGTAGACTATGTGAGAGTCTCAAATCATGTAGCAATTTGACAGTATTGGATGTAGTGAAGACAGGTCTCAAGGAAGAAGATGTGAGTGCTCTGAAAGAAAAACTGAGGCATCTCACAGTATATAACAGGGTTGGATGGCAGCTTGGAGAAAATTAATTGAGTCTCAAAT
>JXSR01S029781.1:4215-16909 GCA_000969725.1 Ophiothrix spiculata | reverse complement strand
AAGCACAATTTGGCGGCCATTTTGAATCGCAGTACAGGCGCCATTTTGAATTTTAGGCTTGTTAATAGTCCAATATGGGGACAAAAATATTTGTTGTAACACTCAAAGTCATTTGCTATCAAATGTTTTGAACATATAATGTGATTGATGTTGTTATAAAGTCTATTAAGCCATTTTAGCGCATTAAAACGTATTTGGCGGCCATTTTGGATCTCAGTATAGGCGCCATTTTGATTTTTAAACATGTTAACATTATAATTAGGGGACAAATGATCTTGTTGTAGCCCTACATGTCATTTACTGTTGATTATTTATGATAATTTGCATTTCAAAGGATATTTTTGTCAATTTCGGTTTAAATATGCTACTTTGGTGGCCATTTTGGCGGCCATTTAGGCGACCATTTTGAATTTTTGAGGTCAAGATGACTCTAAATCATAAATTTTGTCCTCCCATTGTGTTTCTCATACCAAATATAGTTGGAATTTAATTGAGGTGTTAAAACACCTCAATTGTCATTTTTGGCCAACAAATTCAAGAAATATAACTTTATTAGTTTTCCAAGATGGCGGCGGCGGCCATTTTGAAAAACGTGTAAAATTACAATGTTCCCGCCATTTTGGCGAGGTGCATAGGAGCTCATTTTTTTTTAATACCACTTGCCCTTGCTAATTCACTCAGAAACTTTGGTATGCTAAAAATGGTCAGTGAAAAATGACTCTACTACTTCCTTCGCAGAAAGAAATTATCTACCGGTACTCTAAATATTATTTAATGGGACATATTTCAGTATTATGCGACCTGAACAGGGAATGACAATTTCCACATTTTACACTAATTTTCGCTTGCGCTTCTGCTTTCGCTTTCGCTTTTTACACTAAGCCTTTCAAATTCACAGTATTACTCATCATTATTCAATGAATTATCACATACTGATTGTAAAATATGTTCAATACGTAAAATAATGTTTAAACTTTGTCAACGGAGATCGGGACGGGGCTGTTTTCTATTTATAGCACGATGGGTTGGAGCATGGTTGGAGTTTCACAAGTACAGTTTCTTGGTCTGTAACACAGACTTATTGTGTGTATCCCAGTATCTTTTTCCTGTGTCACTGTGACTGTTGCCCTTGGTTAGTCCGATCCTAGGACCTTGATTTTTTCTGTGTGGCTATCCACAAATCCACTATCACATCATACCACTTTACTAGAAAGCCATAATTCTACATAGCAGACTGATTGCATGGCAGACTGACCGCCCCTCCCTTCAGGGTAGGTAGTAAAGTGGCTTTCTAGATTACTGGACTTGTTAGTTATGTTTGTGTCACCCGAAAAAGGGTTCTATTGATCAAGCTAGCCTTGGTCAGGTTAATAGATAGGGGCTAGAGAGGTCATAAAAGTTATAGAGGGCAGCATTTTAAATAATAAGGCGATACTAGGAAAAGATTCTCCTCTTCTGTGACTTTCGTTGTAAAACATCCCTCCTAGAAAATGGAATATTCTTAATTTCCCTTATTTTCTATTATTTTTTCATACGGGGCCTTTATTTAAAAAATGTAATGTTCTGAATGTTCACGACATCTTTCAACTCAACCTTGGAAGTTTCATGTACAAGCATCATACAAATCAACTTCCAAAAAATTGCTCAGCTTATTTTGCAAAACATGTCACAGCTATAATACAAGAAATCCTCAGGATTATAGTATTAATAAAACTAATAAAATATTCTCTGATCGTGCTGTTCGTAATTCTGGACCAACCTTTTGGAACTCTCTGAGTGATGACATAAAAAGATGCAAAAACACCAAAGAATTCAGAAACAATCTAAAAAATTATCTATTGTCAAATTATAATTGACACTAAATTTCATACTAGTATGATACTTAAGCGGAGCATTTGTCTTGTTTATGCTGTTTGTTTGTATTTTGATGTTACTTGTTTAGTTGTACTTTTGTAACTTATTTTGTTTGCAGGGTATCATCACCTCAGGTCTTCCTGGCCTTTTGATGATGTCCTCAATATCACTTTATTTTACCTTTTGATGTGTTTTTAATGAATATATGTAATTTTGATATTGGAATAAAGATTTGATTTGATTTGATTTGATTTTATATTAAATTGAAATTCATACGAAATATTTAATATTTATGCTAATGACCCAATAAGTTTGTTTCCTCATTAAGACCAGTGTCTTTCACATTTTTATACCTTTTAAAGACCCCCCCCCAAAAAAAAATGGAACAGTCCAATATATATGAATAACCTATAGGCCTAAAACTTATATTTTTAGTAAAACATAAACAGCCTGTCTCTTTTCCATGCAAAGAAGTCATATTTTACTCAACATTCATTCAGCCAACAGAAATAATGGATCAAACTTATACGAAGTAGGAAAATGACAAATCAGTTTGTTACAAAAATGGCCAAACACATGATGCGATCATTTTAATCACGAGAAAGTCTCCATGAAATTTATTTGCTAAACTGTTTCATCAACATTCATAGGTACTACCATGGGAATAACAAATAAAAAATACACTAACAACTTTACCACAATGTCACAAACTTGTCCTATATTTGGTCTTTTCCTCTTTTTTGAAAAAAGCTGAAAATGCAGTGACACCCCCTGTGAAAATGGCATAACCTAAGTTTGTTTGAAATAAATTGTTATTGTTATTAAAGACAAAAGGTGTGCAGATTTTCTTCTCTGAAAAGACGCTAATCTATGCTAGTTTGAGGGGACCATGAACTTCCAGGGGGTCGATTTTTTTTATTACCATCGTCACTGATCTTCTTGGACATATGTTCAAACCCTATTGTATGAACAAAATTGGCCGACCCCCATCTTCCGCCACTTGCATGGAGATCGGGACAAGCACACTTAACACGTTTCCATGGCAACATAGTATAATTAGAATAGATTTTTCATTAACTTTGACCATTTTTCAATATTTTTATTGATCAAGCATCATACCTACTTGAATTTGGTGGAAGACCATACTTTAATAGCTGAGTTATGTCTATGTTTTACCAAATCTGAGTAATTTTCGTGTTTAAACCTCATTAATATTCATAAACGTTACTTTCAAGTATTATTATACCCATATTTGGAATGGTTTCTGTGTCAGATTTCTATAAATGTATACTTTTATGGTGTTTTAGAGCTATATTTAGAAGTTACAGCTTTTTGAATGCAAATTGGTAGGATTAAGAATCTATCTCAGGCATAGCAGGACATGAAAATAGTTATGATAGTCGTAAAACTAACTATCTTGAGTTAGGTTGTTTTACCATGTGAGATGCATTGGTATGGATTTAAGGTTACAATGGCATGACTATCTAAATTAGACAGTTTTACCATATTATTGGGGAGTGGGAATAACCTATCTGAAAGATAGTTACATTTTCCAAGTTAAAAAGGGAGAAAGTGACAAAAATGCTGAAGATAGAAAAAAAAAATACGAAAACGAAACTTTGTTCGAATTTAATTTCTGTACCAATGGATAGAGAACTCAAACATTACTTGGAAAATTGTATGAACTAATAAATGTCAAAAATCAAGTTAGATAGTTTAACAATACCAGGGCCGGCCCGTTGGAGAGAATGCTCTAGATGGCATGGAACCATCATTCTATATTTACTATTATATCATGATTGCAGTGATTTGACCCGTGCAATATTTTTTTCAATTGCACGGCATGAAATGAACCTGTGTGATATCATGATATAAAATATATATTGAATGCCTTTGCTCGTGCAATAGTACAAATATTCATTTGGTCAAATATGGACTGATCCACTTCACTCGGCTACGCCTCGTAAAATAGAAAAGTCAAAATTTGACCTCATGATATATTTTGTATTATATCATGATTACAGTGATTTGAGCCGTGCAATAATTTGTTCTATTGCACGGCATGAAACAAACATGTGTGATATCATGATATAAAACAAATATTGAATGCCTATGCACGTGCAATAGTACAAAATATATCATTTGGTCAAATTCGGACTGATCCATTTCACTCGGCTACGCCTCGTGAAATAGAAAAGTCCATATTTGACCTCATGACGATATATTTTGTACTATTGCACTCTCAGGCATTAAATATTTGTATACTATTGCACTCTCAGGCATTCAATATTTGTGTAATAAATGTATAGAATATCTATCAGTCTCAACTTCAAATAGTAATAAAGGATGGTGTACTTTCTGGTTGAAATGATTATGGAGATACCCCATTAGTCCTCAAGCTGTGTATTGGGTCAAATATACAAAAAATCAAATTCAACTAGATATGATCATGACTCTAGAATGCAATCTTTATATCTACGTATTGTACTAAATACATTTGTTAAAATCTATAAGTCTCATGTCTGTCAACCCGCCCTTACCCGAAATTATAATGAAAGTTGATCTACATTCTGTTCTCAGTGTTAATTAATTATCGGGAGACCACATCAGCCCTTTTTATGAAGTCAAACTTATAATTCAGCAATTGTTTTTCTTTCATGTGTTTAGGTTTTCTCAGCCCTCGAGAACTACAAGAAACCTCGTCGTTGGAGGATGTAGCATTCTACACAGAGCGAGATGTAGATAGAGCTGAAGCCGACGATGGTTTTGTCTACCACCAGCAGAGGCAGATGAGGGAAAAAGTCGAAGATGTATTGGTAGCAGGGCATGATCCAAGATTCATCGTCAGATTTGGAATCGACTGCGACATCAAATGGCTTCCTGTGCAGGCAAAACAGGATCTTTTGAGTGAATTGGATACCAAGCATTCTCTTGCACAAGATCATCGCTCGTTGGCAGATACTTTTGACATACCTGTTGAAAAGGTGCCTCAAAGAGTGCATGAAAATGAATCAATCACTGAATGGCTTCTGAACCAATGGAGGAGAAGACTAGGGAATCGTGTAACTATTGGAATGCTTTTGTCACTTCTCAAACACCCAGGTCTGGTCGGTAATGCCAAAGCATCGCAATATGTTGAAGATGTTCTGAAGATGCACTGCCACAAGGTACTGTAACGATTGAACTCTAATACGTATTTATCTAAACACTTCGAAGATGGGGTAAAATTCTATTCATACCTGCGACATGTCTATAAAAAATTACAAGGAGAGGGATGCATAGTTTAATATAAGTTTTCTCTAGCAATTTTTGAATTATATTATTAAAAATACATCAACACGCGTCTGACTTTTTGCTTTGACATAGAAGCACATAAGGAGTTGAATTTTAGTGTGGTCAAGAAAATTTCGATATTTTTTGTAAATTTTAAATTTCTACTTTGACCAAGAACAAGCGTCAAAAATGCTACATTTTGATCCAAACTGTAACAGTATTGGTCATCAGATTTCGAATTAGTCAGAATTCGTCAGAATTTTTTTAGCTACATTGTACTCAAAATTATTATTTCCGAAGTCCAATTCATAACTCCTTTAAATAATCTTTTACATTTGAGGGTCTCTCTCTATTCATACTTGGTGCATAATAATGACGTCATAAAATACTTTAGACCTGACACTCGCAATGATCATGATAAGAAATACAATTTAAAATATTGCTTTAAAATGTCACAAAGGTCTAGAACCCCTTTTTAAATTTATTTAGAACCATAATGACAATAACATTATCTGTAATGTACAGGGGACCTCAAGCCATACTTGAATACATACGACACGTCTTCACTAATGTCAAGCTGATCTATTGCACCATAGGTTAACAAAATTAATGAAAATTGTGGCCATTATGGGGGTTAACATTTTAAAGTTGGTTAAATCGTGTTAAAAACTACTCTAATGTGTTCCACTAATCACAAAGAATCAGAAAAAAGTATATTTTTACCCATCTCCTATGTATGGTTAATGAGTTATATCCAAAAACGTGAAAGGTCATATCAGGGGTCACGTGATATATGGCTCATTCTCCGATAAACCGTGCAACTTTGGTTAGAGAAATGTTGAAATTTCGACTACTAACAACTCATGAAAAACATACAAAATCTGGCTTCTGAAGAAGAAAAAGTGCATGGGAGATGTTTTAAAAATACTTGATTTTTAACCAATGTATTCCCTATACCTAATGTTCGTATCTGTCGGTTCGTATCTGTTGGAATCATTTTTTTTTAAATATTCATTATTGAGAAAATTAGTTTTCTCACAAACTTGATCTTTACACTAATTTAGGAGCTTTACACATACTACACTGTGGTGTAGTATTTTGCTCATAGTGTACCGCGTTTTGCGAGAAGGGAGCAAAATGTGCGGTTCGTATCTGTCGCGACGTGACAGTCACATAGGGTATTTTTGATATTAATATCTTTGTAAATCATTAATGTAAATATATAATTATATATAACATATATGTTTTTTAACACTGAAGTTTACTTGATAACAAACCCAATGCGGAATCTTCCATCAACAAATTCATTTTCACACTTTGTTATCGATTTTAGAAACTGCTTCGTATCTGTTTGCAATATTGGCGACATACTTTAAAAAGCTCGTATGCCATATCTAAATATCAAATACTTAATATAATTAAACTTTATATGTCATTATCAATACCTATTACGGGCTGTTTTAACAGCGTGCATTGCGTTTGATATGCCCGAATATTTTAGGAACAGTTAGGGCACATAAAACATAAAAAGTATGGCTGGCGACATGGGGAAAAGTAACTATTTGGCATTTTCAGATTAATTGTTATCTACTTTCCTGGAATGATAAATTGTTTAGTTTCACATATATTATTAATGTGACTCAACTGTGTCACCTAAACCACTCAAATCATTTATAATAGGTTTAACAACGTTAAACAAGCAACACAAACATGAGCGACACCAAAACGGCAACGTTGCACACGTTATCGGAGAATAAGCCCTATGGGAGACCAAAATTTCAAATCGTCCGATTTTTTTTCTCAATGGTTTCAAATTGTTTCTCTTGCAAAACTATCTACATGAAGTAGTAATTAACAATGGCTCAGATGTATTTTTGCTATGGTTACAGATCAAAGTAAACTTGGGGTTCTAGATTCATGTATGTAATGGTTAATATAAACCTCGTTTTGCCTGATACCATAACAAACACTGGTCTAAAAAACTTTAAACTATTACTTTATGTAGAGACTTTTGTGAAAGGAACATTTTGAGACCATTTTGAAGGAAAAAAAATCGGACAATGTTGAATTTTGTGTCTCCCATAGGACCTTTTGCGTGACTCATGATATGACCTTTCACATAATTGAATACGCTAGGATAAGAACATCCCAACTTCATGGGCTGCCTTCTGTCAAGTTATGTAAAATATAAATGCATATAAATCTCGGAAAATGCTTTCAAATCACTAGAAAGCATTTTCATGTCTTTATTTTAATCATAGCCTCACATTTGACCTTGTAGTTGACTTTGTTAGACATTGTTAGATAATTTTCCTAGCATATAGCTGCAGAGAGGAGCTCATGGAGTTGGGATGTTCTTATTATGACTGTTTAATATAGCAATTATGTACTGTAACAATTATCTAACAATGTCTAAAAAAGTAAACTACAAGGTCGAATATGACACTATGATTAGGATATTGACATGGAAATGCTATTTTAGTGATGCGAAAGCTTTTTCAGAAATTTGTATGCATTTATATTTTATAATTATGATTAAACAGAAGGCAGCTATGGAGTTGGGATGTTCTTATTCTAGCGTATTCAATTGGATATAACTCATTAACCATACATCTGAGATGGGTAAAAGTATACTTTTTCTGATTCTTTGTGATTAGTGTAACACAATATAATGATTTTTAACCAATTTTGACATTTTACCCCCTGTTTGGCAGCCATTTTAATTTATGCAAATTAATCACTGTTCCACCAACTAGATGTTTCTAGAAATTTGACTAGTTGTTTTATATTTTTGTCTGATATTATCCTGTAAATATCATTACTTTTGCAATTTATTTGACTTTTTTTAATTTTTATTAGCCTACCAATAACACTCATTAATTGGTGTTGGTTAAACTATATTACGGTACAATGACACGCTTTCGTTGGCATTATTGGTGCCAATCTAAAATCATGGTACTAATTACAGGCCTTTATACGCCGTAAAGTAGTGACGCCATACAAGCCCGTAGCCAGGGGGGTGTGCGGTGGGGGCGTCGCCCCCCCCCCCCCCCCCCCCCCAATTTGACAATGTACAAAAAAGTCCACAAAAATTCCCCAAATACCTGCCAAAATAGGACCTAAAGCACCAAAACACGTTAATGAAAGGTCATTTTTACTAAAGTACTAAACAAACTGCAAATTTTTTTTTGTGCTTGTCACTTTGTCAAAACCACTAAAATTAGTTTTTGGTTGACCAAAACGAAATTTTTTCCTCCAAAAGGTCCGCACCCCCTTGAAAAATCCTGGCTACGGGCCTGACGTCATATTTAAGATAATGAGCCCAACACGTGCAATCTGGTTCCAAACAAATGATCATGTCAGTAGTGGTTACACTCATCACACGTATTAAATTTTACACGTATGAGCAAACGATCTTTACATTCGGTTTTAGCTCATAAACTGAAACAAAGCTGAAAAGGGTAACCTTCTGGTATTATTCTTTTCTATAACACATTACCGAGGTTTATGTTTATTTTTGCTTCATTTGAATTCAAAAGTACTAAACCTAAAATGGAAAATACATGTAATCCCAATAGACTTAAAGTGTGATAAAATGGTCACCACGTTTGTTTGGAACCAGATTGCACGTGTTGTGTGACTTCCATAAATTATGACGTCACTGCTTCCACGGCGTTTTGTGTCAAGCTATTCTACGATACCAATTACACGCATTCATTGAAGTGATAGCCCGGGGTGCCACTTGGATTCAAACGCGGATCCCTGTTTAGGGTATCAAAACAGACCAGTTTTGGACTTTTAGGGTGCTTATTTCCATTGTAATCCTCTATTTGGGTATACAAAAGAGATGCCACTTTTAGAAATTCCACATTCTATAAATTCCTTTGAAAATCATTCTCCTTCAATTTCATAATACGTCCTTGTTAAGGGTATATTTTTACATCAACATCCTAGCTTAGGGTATATTTTGACAGCCTCAGTAATCCTAGCTTAGGGTGGTTTTGAAAAGTCAATTCACGCGCATGGTTACAACGTGCACGTATAAGTGGCCCCCCTGGGAGTGATAGTACACTTTGGTACCATTGACACGCCGTAATTGGTGTCATGCTACACTTTGGTAACACTTATTAGCACCCTTTTTTAGGTACTTTGGTACCAAGGATCATTGGTCGACATGCCTTATGTCGACATGAAAATCCTATTTGTCGACAAAACTTGGCAGGTAAATATTCATAAGAACTTACGTTTAATTGTCAAATCATGGCTGTTTATCAGCAGTTGAGCTTGAACAGCTGTTAAAATGTAGATGATTTATTGTTCGTTAACAACCGCTTTTAAAGTTATTACAATGGATCACAAGAAATAAGTTACAACATATCCAGTTAATATCATCCATATTGTTGTACGCAGAAAGAACTAGCACATTACTGTATATTAGTCTACGCCTAAAACGGGTCATTACGCCTATCCAAACAATTTTGTTTTTCCTGCAAAACAAGTCATTGGATTGGTAGATTATCAATAAAAATATATTTAGTTTAACAAAACCAGTGAATTATTTTGAATTATTTATATTCCAAATATTTCACCGGTTTTGTCAAACGAAATATGTTTTTTACAATATGGAAAACATCTTTAATGTCTGACATACATTGTGCTCATCTCTTTTGAGATTTAATTATGGTATTACATACGTAATAATATATAATGTTTTTAATTTCAGGGCCCATATTCATATGAAGTTATGCAAAACGGTAATTATTAATATTAATTCAAAATATAATACGATAACCAATTTTTGTTAAAAACTTACTTTTTCAAATTTACCAGACTAAGATTGAACTACTTATTAGGATATAATCAATACAAATTTCAGAATGTTTTTGATACCAGGATTTTCTTAGTAATACAAAGAATTGTTCAGGCGTTTTATAATGACTATTATGATGCTACATTCTTGGAATATATTGGCATGGTCCGAACTGCGTTAAATTATACAATTTCGAAAAAAATACGTCAAATTAATTAAAGAAACTTGTTGACACATGTGTAAAGATAGTTAAGTCTTATGAATAATTTGAAGATTCCGGAAAATGGGTGAGTGTGTCATCATTTAGGTTTAAAAAAAACTTTCCGTGAACATAACATCTTTATATCTTTGTAACTTTTGGAATCTAGAAACAAGTTTACACGGGTACATTTTCTCAACTTTTCGATTTGTAACTTGGGCTTTGATATATTACAAAATATAGGTCACAAAATCGTCACATTTTGACAAAATGGCAACTTTCGCCCTATTTTAGGGGCGGCTTCAAAATGCAACTGGCGTTGTCTGCCTGTTTTTGGCAGTTCTGGGCAGTTGGCTATTGTTTATTCCGGTTTTCGTAAATTTAGGTGGTCTTAAAAAGTAAAACAAAAATAAGTCCAGGATATATGGTTATACATAATGAAGGGGGAATTAGTTTAAAGTGTTACTGAACCAAATAAAAATAAAGGAGCACAACTTTCCAGAATTAAAAATAAGAAAATTCAAATTTTCAAACGTTTTGCTCCAAAAACACTTGGGTCCAGGGGCAACAACTCGTGGCGTGTTTCGTATGTAAATCTGCTTCTGAAAAGTGTGCTTCTATTCTGTTTACTCGCCTTTACGAGAGAACGGGATCAAAATGATCCGTAACTTTCGATTTTCTTCCTTTTCTCTTCAATAGGTACAATTAAAATGGCTGAGTAAGATGAAGTTTATCAGTACTCCTTTCTTTAAATCTTTTATTAATTTTATGCAAACAGGTTTTTCTGATGCAAATCTTGTTGACCGTGCAGTTGTAAGAAAATATCACACTGATATAAGTAGCACGTTAGAGAAGAATTTAGAAGTACCTTTAGCACAGCAGCACCATTTCACGAAGAACATTGGATCTCTTATATCACGTGATGACAAGGAGGAAATAGAAAGTTGGCTTAAACAATACAAGCCGATCAAAGCTACGGATTATCTCCTTGTTGTCTTGATCAGGAGTAGAGAACCTGAATGGTTCAAAGGACTATGGACATTCTTCTGTCATCTTGGTGAATTTGATTTGGCAGAAAAGCTAGTCAATGCCAGATGCGATATTTTGAGTGACGAAGCTTTCCAGTCTCTTGACAATCAGTCTATTAAAGAAATTGAAAAATCATCTAGTCAAGCATTAAAGGTAAGAACTATCAATTTAAATAATATCAAATCTTTTGTCTAAATCAATAGCTATTCCTTAATATTTCATAGTAGAGATAAATAATAAACATAAAAATTAGCCTGGGTAAATGATTGGTTTAGACTAAAAATGACAGTTAAAACGTTGTGTATTCGATGCAAGTATTTCACCCAATTTTTCATTGATCAGGTAAGGAGAAAAATCAGTTACATCCAATCTGGAAATGCAATCATTTATATTGATTTGAAATGTATTTTTTCAGGATATTGAGAACGACAAAAAGAACTTCCGGTCAAAATCAGGTAGGCGTTTAATAAACCTAGGGGAGGTGGTGGTTCTTAGGTTTTGGGCATTAGGAGACGCTTCAAACCTCAACAGGCGGTTGCCCGCCGATTCTATGTAGTTCTTGCCGCTATAATCGGAAAAAAAACGTGGGCATGTGTGGTCTAGCGGAAATCGGCAGGACTCATAAACGTGAGGTTGTGAGTTCAAGCCCCGTCTCTACAAACGTGTTGTGAACCTGGACAAATCACTTTATCACACTTGCCTCGTCGGCCCAAGCGTTATATGAGGAGTTACTAGGAATACTGACTTTGAGCACTTGAATTTATACCTAGGTTGGTTTAAGAAGAGGTACTAAGGTATTTAAAGGTGGATTGCTAAGGCAACTTAACCAACTACATAGCTCAAAATTAAGCTGTCCAAAACAGCAATTACAGACTCATTTCCATTCTTCCAATTCTATCAAAAATTATTGAACGTGCTGTCTTTGACCAATTATATCCATACCTTGACTCAAATAAAATGTTGCATGATAATAAGTCAGGTTTTTTTTTCAACAAGTTCAGCCCTATTAAATATAACGGAAGATTGGATTTCGTCGATTGATAATGGCAACCTCACTGGTCTTGTTATGTTAGATTTAAGAAAGGCAGTTGATACTGTTAACCATGGTATACTTATTAATAAATTACATACGTATGGTTTGAAAGAAAATGTAGTTAATTGGTTTAAAAGTTATATTAATGACAGATTTCATGTAACTATGGTTAATGGGTCTAGATCAGATGAGCTGAAGAGTGTTTTTGGTATTCCACAAGGTCCATACTTGGTCCCCTATTATTTTTTTTATATATAAATGACCTCCCAAAACATGTTTGTAACGTAAAAGTGAGTGTGTATGCAGATGATACTGCTATTTATTTTTCATCAAATAATATAAATGATATTGTACATTATATCAACAAAGATCTTGATAGCATTGAAAAATGGTTGGCTAAAAATAAGTTGAGCCTCAACATTGACAAAACTCATTTTATGTTAATAGGCACCCCGCAAAAACTTGTAAATTTTACCAATGTTGATTTTAATGTTCA
>JXSR01S029779.1:171705-192752 GCA_000969725.1 Ophiothrix spiculata | reverse complement strand
AAAAACACTACCATGGCTGCTGTGGAATTTGAAAAGTGTAGTAAAATAAGGTTAGGAAAAAGAGTAAAAAAAAGGGATTTTTCAAGTGTAGGATTTGGCATAAAAAGAAGTGCTGATTGAACTGGCAACACCTGTCATGTAGAGTTGAACAATGCTACTTTATAGTGAAATCACAATTAATAGGAATTTTTGTTACATGAGTATGTGTCAGTACTACAAACTTACCTTATTTATTTCTTTAAAATACCGTAAAATAGTACATTTTTCCCCTTAGCATTTTGAATTGCGTTGCCATGGCAACAAGGACACGAGGGATTTTAATATTTGCAGGCCAAACTTTCTGGCCCAAGCCCTATACCCTGCCAAAGTTTCAATAAAATTTGACGAACTTCATTTTTTGACTTTGTCCGCACCTTGCTAAATATTTATGGACCCCGACTCTTAAATACTTTTGGAAACACACCACTAATGTGACAGTAGTAAATCACATAAAAAGATAATGTGCTTTTGTTCTATATAAATGCTAAAGTCACAAAGAAACACTATTCTGTCACATTGTTCCCACTAAAGGTCGTATGTCGTGAGATAGCAGAAGCTCGAAAATTTGTGTACGGGTTTTGAAAACAAAAGACAATAAGAGGGAGTTGGTTTATTCATGGCGTTCATTTATTCTAGTTTTATTATCTTAAAACCTAGTCTCATTTTTAGGGCATCTGCCCATGATTAGCAATCGAAGGTTGTTAATTTATGGAGCAAAGTCAAAAACCTGTTGTGGCGTGCAAGCCGACTACTCTTTCAATATGTGACTATACCTAGACTTTACCAAAATTTATTGTCAAAATTGGAAGTCTCATTTTATTTTTAGAAATAGAGTTAAGGACCCATAAGTCATTGCAGTAGTATTTATGGTATAAGGCTTTGTAAGAGTAAACAGGTAAAATCCTTTTTCTTTATTTTCAAATTTGCAGTTATTTTCTCTAAAATGACCACACTGGCTATAGATAGTAGGTATTTCTTACATATTTTGCCAGTTAAGTTCAGTAAAAATGATGGTTTTGTATTTCTGGGCCCATATATATGAAACACTGCAAACTCAAGTTATGAGACAACAATTACATACCTACCTGGCTGCCTCCATCATCTGCTGACGATTGGCGACCATATCTGCACATCTTCTTGTTGTCTCTGTATTGTGCTATTCTTGTAACTTCTGAATATGGGAGACTTGTCCATTCTTTGGTGTTGCCAAAACACCGTTTTCTTTGCTTGTCTCTTCTTTTTGCCTTCAGTTTGGCTCTCAGTTATTGGTGTTGCTAAAGGGCTACCACTACACTCTTAAAAAGAAAGGATCAAATTGATCCGAAAGTATCAAATATGAGCTTACCCTTTTCCGGATTAATTTTGATCCAAATTCTCCTCAAATTTGAGCTTTTTTGGATCAAAAGGATCAAATTTGAGGAGAATTTGGATCAAAGTTGATCTGGAAAAGGATAAGCTCATATTTGATACTTTATCGGATCAATTTGATCCTTTCTTTTTAAGAGTATACCAGGCAATCACGCAAAATGAGTCCAAAATAACCCATCTTGAGATGGATCACTTTTCGAAGGAGTTCTCTTTTAGTGTTCAGTTCTTGAAGAATACTGAGATTGGTTCTTTTATCTTTCCAACTGATCTTGAACAGTTTTCTCCAAAACTCCCATGATGCAATTTTCATCGACTTTGAGCAGTATCCAGCTTTCAGTCCAGTATAGCATAGCATTCCAAACCAGGGTTTTGACCAGTTTTTTTTTTCAGGCAAGTAGAGATGTTCTTATCATTCCAACGTGTACAAACCAGCCATTCTCTTCTTTGCTATAGCAATTCTTGTCTTTATATCGGTTGTGCTGTAGGCGTTTGTGTTCTTTGTGGAACCAAGGTATTTCAAGGATTCCACATTCTCATGAGTCTGTCCATTGATCTGCATGCAATAGTCGTCAACTAGCAGTTTGGTCTTAAAACGATTATATAACTCACTGTTTTCCTGTCAAATTTACAATCAAGGAGTTATTAGTTGTCAACTATGAGCCCATTGTATGTTTTATATTTCAAGCTTTTTCGTACAGAATTTCGGAGGGAGAATAAAGGGATAAATTATAAAAAAATGGAGGAGGTATATCAAAAATTGGCTTGGCAGGTATGAGAAACACATAATTATTTTTATTTGGCCATATCAGAACTGGAACAACATACTAAAATAGTCCAAACATGCCCTGTAACTTGCTTCTCAAAATTGTCTTGTTCTTTTCTTTATTTTAATGAAGTTGCATAAATAATCACATTTAGCCAAAACTATGTCGTTTCACAACAAAATAATTAAATTTTGGAGCATTTTTGCAAACCGTATATTAAGTTTAATAGTTCCACTTTTGCTGAAGGCGTGCATATTTAACCCATCTTTGGAATTCAAATAAAGTGAACAACTGTTAATTTTTTTTCTTGAAAAGTATCATACATGCGTAAATTTTAAGGGAGTGATTTGTGTCGGTACATTTAGCAAAGAGGGCGCAAATTGAATTATGAGGTTGATAATTCTTTGCGCAGGAGATTATTACTATATCAGTGTTTTATATCTTGGAAATTATTCTTAAGGGCATAAAAACGATTACCAGTATATGAAATTATTGTGCTCAAGGGGTTGTGTTGTGTAAAACATAACAAAGATGTGAATTATACATGTTTAGATATTTTATACTCAGGTCTAGTTTAAACAATATTTGTTTTTCATTTTATTGCTTTAAGAAATTGCCGAGAGCAATATTTTGTGGCTTAAAACTACTTGAAAGTTATTACAAAGATTTATTTGATCTTTCTAACTATTATGGTTACATCCAAAAATAAAGGCAAATTTCATCAAAATTGTGAAAAACACCTCCTAAACATATAACTGTTTCTATATAGAAAATGGTAAATTGAAATAAATTCTTTGGGGTATTTGTCCTGAAGGGGGGGGGGTATTTTCATAGAAACGCTATACAGGGACATGCCGCCCAAATGGGTCTGTTTTTCTGTTAAATCCCTAGTAACTTCCAGAAGCAGAATCCCTAAACATGGGTTCACATTTTCAAAAATCTCTCTTAACATGGGTGCCCAAGTTATGTCATTTGCACTTAAATTTTTAAATTAAATATTTCCCACAACTGAGACCTAAAGTGAGATTAAGTATTGTTAACGTTAAATCTACACATACCAAAAACGAATTGGCAGCATCAAAATTTTAACTGGTTTAAAAGAAGATTGGAAGGGATATGAAAGTGATGTACAAGTATCACCACGCACCTCAGAAGTAGGGGTCTTTTGGTCAAAAAAGATATTTCAGTGACAAAGTGCAGAAAAATGGGGATCTTTGGGTGATATTTAAAAAAAAGGATGGTCTTTCGGGGTCAAAATGGCCAAAATATTTGCAACCTTTTGTCAAATTTAGCGAAAGTTTCACAAAACGACATCAAATTTAGAAAATGATTGGTCTTTGAGTGACAAAGGTGTGTTATGTTCTTTTAGTGACAATGATTCTTTTAATAGGGGGTAATTGAGTGTCAGTTGGTAAAAGTAGGGGTCTTTCTGTGAGAGTGGGCTAAAAACAAGGGTCTGTTTGGTTTCACATGGCGTGTTTCTCAAAGTTGAGTGCACCCAGAGAGGAACATTTTTTATATACTTTCAGTTATAGTGTTAAAAATCAAAGCAGACAAGATGCTTTAAGACAGCACCTAATGTTTTATTCATGACATGATGTTTATTTATGCATGATCTGACTCAGATAGGGAATAAAACTGATGGCAAAGTGATCAATGTTTCATCTTGGGAAATCTCATGGGTGAATCATTAGTGATTGTTGTATAGGGGAGATAGGGATCAAAGGACCTGTTTTTGTATAGGGTATTCTGGGGTAATTTGTACACTGTGAAGATTTGGCTATAATAAAACTGGAGAATGTATTATTGGTAAAATGATCAATGTTTCATCCTGGAAAATCTCATGAATCATTAGGGTTGTTGTATAGACCTTTTCAAACCGATCTTTTCCGGAGCTTCCCGAAAGCTTTCAGAACAATTCCGATTGTTTCCGGAAATAAAAAGTACCTCATTGCCTCATCGTTTGACAAAGTTCGAAACTTCTACAGTATGTTTCCAACAACGACGAACGTTGCCGTTTTTATCATGGCACTTTTGAGGTACTATAATTTTGTTTTCATTCATAAATGATTGTCGTCTGCCGCGTATACGCAGCTGTGGCACGTGACCATGTTTTCCGAAGTTTTCCGATCGCTGTTTGAAAAGGTCTATAGGGGAGACAGGGATCAAGCGAGTAAGAATCAGTTTTTATATAGGGGAGTCTGGGGTAATTTGTACACTGTGAAGATTTGGCTATTGGAGAACGTATTATTGGCAAAGTGATCAATGTTTCATCCGGGAAAATCTAATTGGTGAATCATTAGGGATTGTTGTATAGGGGAGATAAGGATCAAAGGATTTCTTTTTGTATAGGTAGTCTGGGGTAATTTGTACACTGCGAAGATTTGGCTGGCATTTTGACTGATAGGGTCAATTTATAGTCGGCCTCCAAACAAAATGTTTGCTATCAGCCTGTCATGAGGTCAAACTATGGAAGGTGTTGTTGGTTTTAACACCATTCTTGTTTACACATGCCATTTTGGGTTACATATCAATTTTGGATTTAGACACCATAATGGACTTTACACACCCTTTTGGGTATCTTAGATACCTTTGTTGGTTGTAATAGACATCCTTATCAATTTTTTAGACACCTTTCTCTAGTTGACACCTTTCTGACACATATGCCGCCCATAGTTTGACGGCACAACAAAATCTTTGACAGGGAAAATGTTGGAGGCCGACTAGGAATTGACCCTAATAGAACTGGAGAATGCATTATTGGCAAAGTTATCAATGTTACAGCTTTAAGTAAATCTCAATGGAGAATTAAGGATTATTGTATAGGGGAGATTGGGGTTAGTAGGGACAGTTATTCTATAGGGGATTTTGGTATAATTTATACATTAAAGGATTGATATCCAAGGACATTTATTGATAGCATAAACCAAAACTATAAAATTAGAAATAATTGATTTTAATTATTTGTAACTGGCCTGAAAAATGTATCACAATCATTCAGTTGTTGTATATCATATCAACAAACAAAATACAACCAAACAAATAAGAATGCAACCGGGGTTCTCTTTCTTAAAATGTATTCAAGAATTGGCCATCATCCTGCTTCTGAAATTTCACTTTTTCCCACACATTTTTTGGTTCAACTAATTAAAAAAAAATGATTTTGATTTCTGAATTTTAAAATGTTTTCACTATTAAGTAGGTGCACATTAATTAATGATTTTGTAGACTTTCAAATTTTGCGAAATCATGGGCAATCCCTTTTCAAAGATTAAAATTTGTTTTTGTTCTTTTAGGTCGCACAATTGTAAATCATTGGACGTTGTGACGCTAGTGACAAATTTGCAACGTTTTTAAACCAAGTGGGTGGAATAAGCCTTAATATAATGTGTATGTACAATTAATTCGGGACTCTTTTTTGTTTTTATTTTATGCTTATTATATAGCTAGAAAATATTCTCGAATGTGTAGAAAAATTTAGTACCACAGGACATTCTACAATGAAAGTATAAATTAAACAAATTGGTATGTCTCTAGAAATACTCAATCGAACCATGCTGTTTTATGACAGGCCGTCAAACGCAACACAAAATAATGGCTGATTTATCGCAAAAACAACGGAGATACAAGCCATTTTGTGTCCTCATCTTTACATGTAAAAGAATAGGAGCGGTAATTAGGATAGTGCACCCTATAAATATCTAAATTATTGCTCATTTTCTACATGATATCAATAACAGGGATAATTATAAAAAAAGTTGTGATCACAGTCAGTGACGTAGCCAGGCTTTCAGTTTTAGGGTGCAACAATTTTAAGTGACCAAATACTGACATATGAGACACAAAAGGTACACTGATATTTTAAATAAAATAAATAAATAATGGTCAATTAAATAAATGTCCCATAAGCATACAGAAAACTAATGTTTAGCTACGGAGTCAACTTCCAAGATTTTAAACAACTCCTTGACAGAATTGTTGCAAAAAATAAAACGACAAATCCTCTTTAACAATTACCGATATAGGTTTAAATGGACCGATATATGACTTCTTCAAACCGAATAGGGGTGCATTTCTGCATTTTGTGATTTACATTTACAACACGTACCATCCAGAATTCTTTTTCTGGAAATGAAAACCATGTTTTAATAGATACTAATGACCCATCAGATGTAGAGGAACCTTGTCAAGATTCCTCAATCATTTTAATTTTTAATTGCACCTGATACAAAGAAGGAAGCAAACAATATAATCACGGAACAAATTTAATCTGGAATACTCTTCACCTTTAACACCCCCAGAAACGGGGCACTAACATTTGGATTGTATGTTACCTCTGTGGTAAGTAGATACTGTGACGTTTTATTTTTAAAGGCTGCTCAAGCTGTGACAAATAGGGTGAGCAACGGTAAGCTGCGAATGATACTTTTCTGATGCGATGTTAGCTTGTCACGGCCGGGTGACATAGTTTGTTGAATGTTGATGGGGGATCATTTACGAGTATTTGCGATAATATTTCATCCTTTATTTTTGTGTTTATGATGAAAGTTGTTACCACCCATCAGCAAATATTACTTAATCTCTTTATTCTTTGGCCAATAATTTTTTATTTTTTTAAATTTGTCGCCTTACATTGAGCATTATCACAGAGTTAGCGAGCCTCATAAGGCTCAAGTCCAATTTGTTAATATTTATGGCTGTTGTATGAAAGATCACAACTTCATAGTAGATTCAAATTTTTGATTCTATCAGCAACTTTGTACTTTTGCATTTATCTATATGTTGCTTTGTCACTAAACCATTTTATGATCGCCAGAACAAGACATAGTTTCATGTTAAATGGGACATGTTTCAGCCCTAAAAGTTTACAACAAAGATTGTGAGAAAATGTGAGCAATATTGTGGATTTCAAAATCTAAAAAAATTAAAAAAATTGTTGAAGTACTCAGAATGAGTTCCTTAAAAACTCAACTTTTGCACTACCAGAGCTTGGGCTCAGGACCTTCCTCGTTGATAATTGAACTAACGTGACTGCTTAATATATAAAGTTCACCCTGAGCCCCCTGACTAACACATGGAACTATACATAGAAAATCTTGTTGTTAAATATGCAAAACATTGACTTCTACATGATTGAAATCTTTGACGCCTTTGTAAAGTAGTAAAGTATAGGGCCAAGATTTCCTTGATGAGTTTACCTGGTGTCAATAGGAAGAAGTTTTCACCTTGTGCAAAGTGTGAATCAAGTTTTATTTGGGATTTGAAATATAGGCATTAAAGGGGCATTGGGTAAGTTCAACTGCAACCCCAAACTTTTTTCCAAAGATGTCAAGATTTCTGTGTTATTTGAAGTTTTATTGTGAATAATAAATGCATTATCTATATTGTAAATAATAAACGCATTATCTAACATCTGATTTTAGCATATCAATGTTTCATCTTTGTTTTTTATTTGTGTATTTTATTTTTAACGTTCCACAAAATAGGGCCAATATCCAAATATCTTATTGTTCCACATTTTAATGTTACTTATAAGGGTCCATGTAAACATACAAAGTTGACTATATATGCCTAAACTTTTTATCTTGGTGGTCATAAGGACAAGAATCCTGTATGGCCAGTTTTTGGTATTGTTCTATATTTCATTCTATTTTTCATGGACCGTAAACAAAGTGAACTTCAGGGAGATGGCTTTAATGTTTTATCGAGAGTGTCATAAATAATTGTTCCATGTTTTGTTTTATTTTTCAGGGACCATATTCAAAGTTGACTCTACGTCAAAACTTCTATCTTGGTGGCCATAAGGATATGGATGCAATATCGTCAGTTGTTGGTATCAGCGATGGCTTTAATGTTTATATCGAGAGTGTCATAAATAATTGTTCAATGTTTTGTTTTATTTTTCAGGGACCATATTCAAAGTTGACTCTACGTCAAAACTTCTATCTTGGTGGTCATAAGGATATGGATGCGATATCTTCAGTTGTTGGTATCAGCGAAGGCTTCAGTGGTTGTATTGAGAAAATCATCATTAACGACGGTGACTATGACATGAGAAAAGAACCTCTTGGTAACTCTATAGATGGCATGGATGTTGGTAAGTGAAATTAAGGGCTCAGTCACACATCACATCACTGTATGCAGCCCAAATGTACGAATAATGTATGCTGCTTTAATTTGGTAATTGATATACATGTAAGTCAATGACTGAAACAGTCTATGGTATTCATACATGTGGTCTCTATACAGTGATGTGTGACTGAGCCCTCATGTTGGTGCTTATTTCACCCAGTCCTGACAAAAAATGAAATTGCTTTGCATTGCATTTATTCTGTTACACCATGCAATATGTCTTAGGCATACTCCAACTAAGGTACAGCTGTTAGAAAATCCCATTCCTGCCTAGGACGACTCTGTCCCAGGAAGAAAACAAGCTTACTCCAATCCCAAAAATGATTTACGTAAAGTCGATGACTCAAAATTATTAAATACTCACATGAGATGTCAAAAAAGCTCAAAAAGCATCTCATTTGTGGGCCCATTTGGCTAAATATGTGTTTTTATCACAGCATGTTTTTGAACTAAAGTCTGCGAGATGTTGTGTTATTCATTAAATATTTATGTTTCTCATCATATGGACTTTGATGTCTTGAATTATAATCGACAGAACCAAACGGGATTTCTGAATCCCGCTCGAAATATTTTCGGGAATACCGATCACTAAAAATTTACAACCTTAATTTCAAGAGCTTCCAACTCATAGTGCTCAGTGGAAAATATTCTTAGGCGCTGGAGCACAATTAGGCCACAACTTTGTGCAGCCGGCCGCAACCTGGTAACAACCTTGATTTTCCAAGATGGTGACCATAAGCTTGATTTTTCACCTCAAGATTATTTTACAAAATTCAATACATGTTTTGACATTATCTAAAGGTGCTTAAAGGGACTAGCCTAGATTCCACTTAGAATTAAACACTTATGGAAATGCTCTAAATAAAGCTTAAAAGTGTAGTTATATCCAAAAATGTACACAGAAATGGCTCAAATTGAGAGATAACTAATCTGTAATATATCATTCTTTGATGGTGGTGTGACTATCTTGTGTTTTCTGAATCCTAAATTTGTACCTCAGATCTGGATTTACCAGATAAAAAATTAAACAAAGCTCTTAGAAATAATTTAATACATATTAAAAGAGAAACAATTTCATAAAAATAATTTGTTTACCCATCACATGTGTAGAAACAAAATCGTTTTAAATTTTGAAACTAGAAACACTGTTTTCATATCTTTTTTTCGACGGCGAAAAAAATTCAAACAGGTTAAGAATTGCAATTTTCTCCAGTATTCCTCAAAATCATGGAAAACTACTTGTAGCTTATATTACTATAAACATGTTCTACTGATTCATGTAAAAAAATATGTAGGTAAAAAATTAGTGGGAAGAATCTAGGCCAGTCCCTTTAATCAAGCTTACGATAGCCATCTTGGAAAATCAAGGCTATGGTCAGCTTGCGGTCGGCCACACAAAGTTGTGGCCTAATTGTGCTCCAACGTCTTAGTAACTATCCATATGCTGTTTTGGTGGTCGAAGCAATTGAAATGAAAATTATCAGTAAAAGCTTGTTTTTATTGGTAGGCAATAAATTATAACACAACAAGTGCAATTTTATGTAAAAATTGAGGGCAAACATTTGTCCCACCATGTTTGCAAAGAAATGACTATACTCATCACTAAATTGGCAGGCCTTTTCACATTGTGAATTGATACCATGGGTGTAGTTAGGGGTGTGCGGAGGGAGCATGTGCACCTGGAAAAACCTGCAAAAACTGTCCTATTTTAACCAATTAGAGGTCATTCCGCACCCCGGGGTAAACCAGAAAAAACGATCCTGGCTTTCACCCCCTCAGCTACTATTTTTAATTGTTTGTTTACACAGGTGAATGTAGCAGCGATGTTTGCAAGGAACCGCTGTGCGCCAATGGAGGGACTTGTGTTGCACAGTCGGCAGATAGTCACTTGTGCCTGTGCCCCCTGGGATACTCAGGACCCGCCTGTGAACAAGGTAAGACACCCGAGGGGGGGGTGAATGTAGCAGTGATATGGTCGATCGCGCAAAAGTTCCCGGATATACGGTACTTTCAGCGTGAATAGGAAAGTAGTTAATGGTACATCTCATCTAATCCATGAGGGTCTTGGTAACAACCACCTCACATTTTTATAGAGATAGAAATCATTTTCAAGCCAAAAATCTGTCTACAGCCGGCCCTCTGCAATAACCATATATCTAACAGTTATTGCCTTTGTTCTTTCAGAAATCCTTATTCATATCCCATCATTCAATGGTACATCTTATCTTATCCATGAGGGTCTTGGTAACAACCACCTCACATTTATTGAAATAGAAATAGTTTTTAAGCAACAAATCTGATAGCCTAAGTACGGCAGCCCTCTGCAATATCTATATATCTAATAGTTAAATATTGCATTTGTCTTTCAGAAATTCTTATTCATATCCCATCATTCAATGGTACATCTCATCTTATCCATGAGGGCCTGGGTAACAACCATCTCACATTTATAGAGATAGAAATCGTTTTCAAGCCGCGTTCTGACAACGGCGTGTTAATCTATAGTGGGTTCAACACAGATGGGACGGGAGATTTTGTGTCGTTAGCTCTTGATGGCGGCCATATTGAATTCAGATTTGATTGCGGAGAAGGACCACTCATTTTGAGGTAATGTTTAAAAAATAGTATGTATTGGTCTACCGTATGGGATATCCGTAACCTTACCTACTTTGATCTGACATAGTCTTCATTTGATCATAAGGCTACAAAATCATTTTCAAATTTATATGGTAACATGAAAGTGGTGTTTCTAGTACCAATTTGTGCTATATAACTAATAATTTATCTCACCTTTTCAATTTAATTGTTCAGGCTCTTCATATTTTTTGTGCGAAAAAGTATTAGAATTTTCGTATCGCATATCAATATTGTAATCAGGGCTCACTGCACCCGCGGAATATAGACTAAATCCTTCCGATTCTGTCATGACTCTTTTCTCTCTCACAATCACTTGGTTGAAGAACATACATTTTAGAACACGGTAGGATTAATTTTCTTTTGCGCCACATGCAACCGATTGTTTTCACCATTAGTATCCAGAATGAATATATGTGACAGAGCCTAAAAAATTGGGGCCATATGTAGGTTCCAAAATCAGGAGATTGTAAATCATGAGAAAAAACTGTGTCAGATAAAACTATGTCAGGTGTGTCAGATTAATCAAGTCAGGTTTCGGAATATCCCCTACTGTATCCACTCATCCAATTTCTCTATTTATTTCCTGAATGTACATTGCCTTACCATTGAGTTATTTCATACCAGCGTGTCAAATATAGTTAATATATGAAGATATAATTCATAACTAGTCATCAGTACTCGCATTTTTGGGTCAAAATGTTTAGAGCGACCCTTCTCCGTCCACAGCGGATGGTGTCTGAGTTGTGTCTGACGTCTGATTTCCTGCAATGGACGTTGGTGGTATTGTGCTAGATGTTGACAGCAGGAAATTATAAATAAATCTCTTCTTTCGCAGAGTTAAAATACTTTTATATTATTTTGGTCGTAGAGTATGATGATTGGCAAATTTTTGGAAGTGAGGGTATTCGATTAGTGAAGAATTTGTCATTCAACTTAACCAATCAATAAATCATATATCATTAGAAACATTGTCTCCTGAATATTTATGATTCGTGCAAAGACACTAAAAAAGGGAAACTGGCTATTTGGCTGTTATATTAACTGCAACAAGTTTTTTTAAGTAAAGAACATGCAAACAAATCTTCATGCAAAATACAGTGTGTTAATCGAGCGCAAATGTGTTGATAATTTGACCCAATATTTCTGTTTACTATTGAGAATGTTCTGAAAAAGTGTAAACTATCATGGCATTCATTTTATAATCTTCTAAAGTTATGTTACATTATTTCCTATTGTTTTCAGATCGGAGGAACCAATTTCCATGGATCAATGGCACATCGTCGTGGCAACGAGAACTGCGCGAGATGGGACGCTCCAAGTTGATCGCAAACCAGTCATAGAAGGAATGTCCAATGGAGCGTTCACACAGACTAGTTTCAAAACAGATCTGTTCATAGGTGGAGTGGATAATTTTGATGCAGTCGCCAAGAAAGCTGAAGTTTCAGAGTCATTTATTGGAGATATACAAAGGGTGAGATTAAGGCTGGATTAGACCCACAACTGGCATAAACTTTTTTGTACTCTTAACTCTCAAACTAATTGTATAGACCATATGAAAGTATACATTTCTAGAAATGGATACTTATGCTGAACATGATGATGTCGGTTTTTACCAAAATGGTAGCTTTTGGTAAAAATTGCCAAAAAAAAAAAATTGCCCTAAAATGTTCTGGAAAGCCTAATTAAAATTTGATTTTATGAAATTGAGAAATTTCTCAAATGTAGAAACAAATGTCTAGGAAGGGTTTTCTTGAATATTTGATTGGGTTTTTTTTTTAAAGAAATGCAAAAAATAGGTAAAAAATATTCATTTTTTGCCAAAATTTATAATTTTTGACTTTATTGACCTATTTTTGGATTTTTTTTCTTCAAAAATTAAGAAAACAATCAAATTTGAGAAAACCGTTGTAGAGCATTTGCACAGGGGACCAACAGCTGCGCCATTTCTTTGGGGATCAAATAGCCCCACTAGCATGGGGATCAAATTTGTAGGTACTTGGATTTTTTGCCGATGATGCATTTCATCGAGTTGTGCTAAAAATAAATAATAAAAATGTTTAAGTTTGCAAATTTTTTATAGCATTTTGTTCAATTCTATCTTTCTTTATTTAGGTTGTAATCAGCGACATTCCAGTAGACTTAGTAGAGGATGCTATCCGTGGTGTGAACATCTTAAATGCAGAGCACCCGTGCATTGGGCAGCCATGTTTAAATCATGGAGAATGTATACCATATCATGATGTATATACATGCCACTGTAGGCTGGGATATGATGGGGATAATTGCGAAAAAGGTAGGTAGGGTAGTGTGGGGTAACTGGGACATGGGGCAAAATTGATAGAGCACCCATGCATTGGGCAGCCATGTTTAAATCATGGAGAATGTATACCATATCATGATGTATATACATGTCACTGTAGGCTGGGATTTGATGGGGATAATTGTGAAAAAGGTAGGTAGGGTAGTGTGGGGTAACTGGGACATGGGGTAAAATTGATAGAGGAACCATGCGTTGGGCAGCCATGTTTAAATCATGGAGAATGTATACCATATCATGATGTATATACATGTCATTGTAGGCTGGGATATGATGGGGATAATTGTGAAAAAGGTAGGTAGGGGAGTGTGGGGTAACTGGGACATGGGGTAAAATTGATAGAGCACCCATGCATTGGGCAGCCATGTTTAAATCATGGAGAATGTATACCATATCATGATGTTTACACATGTCACTGTAGGCTTGGATATGATGGGGATAATTGCCAAAAAGGTAGGTAGGGGAGTGTGGGGTAACTGGGACAAGTGGTAAAATTGATAGAGGACCTATGCATTGGGCAGCCATGTTTAAATCATGGAGAATGTATACCATATCATGATGTATATACATGTCACTGTAGGCTTGGATGTGATGGAGATAATTGCAAAAAAAGATAGGTAGGGGAATGTGGGGTATTTGGAACATGGGGTAATATTGATAGAGCATCCATGGATTGGGCAGTCATGTTTAAATCATGGAGAATGTATACCATATTATGATGTGTACACATGTCATTGTAGGCTGGGATATGATGGGGATAATTGCGAAAAAGGTAGGTAGGATAGTGTGGGGTAACTGGGACATAGGGTAAAATTGATAGAGCACCTATGCATAGGGCAGTCATGTTTAAATCATGGAGAATGTGTACCATATCATGATGTTTACATATGTCATAGTAGGCTTGGATGTGATAAGGCTAATTGTGCAAAAGATAGGTAGAGGAGTGTGGGGTAACTGGTACATTGGGTAAATTGATATCAATCCTTCTTTAATCACCAGGGAGGATTTGTACTCTGATTTTGATATGTGCCATTGTAGGCTTGGATACGTTGTTGATAATTGTGAAAATGGTATTAGGGTAGTGTGGGGTAAGTGGAACATGGGGGTAAAATTTATAGACAAGCCCTGCATTAGATACCAGAAAGTAAATGTACCATGATATAAGGACATGGCATAGTAAGCTTTAATGATAACATGCCGTCTACTGCTGATAACTCTGTATGACATTAGCTATCTACTGCTGATAACTCTGAAGGTCATTAGCTATCTACTGCTGATAACTCTGTAGATCATTAGCTATCTACTGCTGATAACTCTGTAGGTCATTAGCTATCTACTGCTGATAACTCTGTAGATCATTAGCTATCTACTGCTGATAACTCTGAAGGTCATTAGCTATATACTGCTGATAACTCTGGAGTTCATTAGCTATCTACTGCTGCTACTCTGTAGGCCATTAGCTATCTACTGCTGATAACTCTGTAGGTCATTAGTTATCTACTGCTGGTAACTTTGTAGGTCTTTAGTTATCTACTGCTGATAACCATGTAGGTCGGCTAGTTATTTACTAGGAAAGGATCCTAGTTTTGCTTGTCAAAACTACCCTAAATTTAATCCTTGTTTACATTAACGCAGATGGTTTACAGATTATTTCTTAGTGGTGCCCTTGGGTTCTCAAGTTGCCTACTATTGATAACAAGACAAATCATTTGCAATCTACTGCTGAGAGCTCACTTCAATATAAGCTACCTACCCCTTGTTGTTGATGTGCCTTATTTCAAAGTGATTTTTTTTTTCATTTCTCATAGAAATAGCCAAAGAAATCGACTCTCCGATGTTTCAAGGAGAAGGCTACTTATGGTATACTACAGAATGGATTATGAATAGGTGAGTTTCTTATTTAAAGATTCTACTTTATAGATCTACATGACATTTGGGATCAAGCTTTAGCTATATAAGGGGATAGGAAAATATAAATTGGTACCAAATGGTCCAAAAATGTCAAAGTTCTCCGTCAGTGTATCAAAGTGTGATTCCTTCTAACCCTACCAAATACCAAAAAATCCCATTCTGCAAAGTTAGGCAAATCGACTAAGTCCGAATACGTCAGTGGCTTGATATAGTGATAATTGGTTTAGGATGCGGAAGGTACCGGGATGAAAACCCAGGTTGAAACCCTATATTTTTTACTTTCCGAGGTGAGGTTTCTGAACGGAAAAGTGGGGTCGGGAGCTAAGGGTTTATTAAGCTGTATTCACACTTGATGCATATATTAAAAACAAAACACACAACACCACTTGCGTCAACACAAATTGAGTTGTGAAAAATGGAACTTTCCATTTCGTGTTCACGTTTTCAGCAGCATCAGTCCGTTTGTGTTAAAAGTGTGAATTCATTTGCCGTGCTGTTTGCGGTGAAAATGATTGGAAACGCAACGCATTATGTTGTGCGTCTGATTTCAGGTTTACTCACATACACAGAGCAGTTTTTTTTAAATCAATGTCATTATAATCGTTATAATCTGACAGCTATGTCATCATCATTTGATATAAACCTTGCACTTGCAGCATGTTTGCCAGCTGTACAGGGTGAGTCAAAATAAAGTGTAATCTATATTATTTTGATTTGAAATCGGACAGAGCATTCTAAAGTTATAGTCATTTGAGTGAAGGTACCAATTTGAACGGTGAACAAACTACGCTTTTTAGTTTACGTGCTTACTGGTTACCGTACCAAAGGCTGTTGTGTTATGAACGCCTATGTAAATAAAATAACAAGAAAACAATAGGCTGTTGAATGTGGACTGTGAAATATCGGGTAGTGGGTTGACACTTGAGGTAATGTTCAGATCTCTCAAAGAAGCTCTTCTAATTGTTGTAGTTTTGTTGAATTATCCAGATGAGGATCTTCCAGAGCCTTCCTTGTTTCTGTAACGTAAAGTTGTGTGGTCTTTAGCCTATAAACAATATTTTAAATAGCTTGAGGTGATGGGACCTGGTTGGCATCTGTAAACTACGGACAAAACAGATCTTCAACCGGACTATGAGTCTGATGATGCTTAATTGCAACAACGAAAAATGCCAGTACCGGTTGCTTCATTGTTGCGCCATGATTTATCTCCTAGCATTGGTTGTCAAGATTGTGCACTGATAATCTGATATGCCCATCAGTACTTTGATCTGCATCATTGAATCTTCTTCAGTATCTCTGCACAATGCGTGCCCGTTTAACATTTTGAATGCAGCGTCAAGTTCATCGATGCACAATCAATAAGATATTACCCACAGCTGCACAGTAAGGAGTTCATGTTGAAGCAAACTTGTTCGACATCAAAATTGGGTACCTTTACTTAAATGGTTGTAACTTTTGAATGCATTGGTCAATTACAACAAACAAAAATTCTTATGAAAGCTGATTAAATTTGCTATTTATCAAGTATAATTAAAGTTGTTAAACATAAACAGATTTCCTGCAAAAAATCCTCCGTTGATTTCACTTTAATTTGACTCACCCTGTATTACTAGTTTCCTTTGTTTGAAATGTTATTTTTTTATCATCTTTTGTCACTTTTTTGTTTCCAAATCTCAACAGGGTTAAGGGTAAGCGGACTGACCTCAATCTACAATTCAGAGCCTGGCAACCAGATGGTCTCATGCTGTGGACTGGTAAGAGTGAAATGGATGCTGAAAGCGATTTCCTGGCAATTGGTTTAGAAAATGGACATCTGGTTTTAAGGTAACTTTTAACTGTTTCTTATGTTGGTCTTTGACCAAAGGGGTGTTGATTTTTTTCAGTCCTTTCTTATGTTGGTTAAATGTTGGTTTCAGTACGAGTTTTTTGGCCCTGATTTCTGAACAAGAGGATCTTGAGAATAAAGGATGAAATTGAAAATGAAAAAGTAATTAATCACTGAAGGAAAAGTCCTTAAATGGTCTTAAATTTGCAAAATTGTTGACAAAGTACCACCAACTCAGCTGGGTTTTTTTGTCTGAAAATATCCTTAGAGAAATGAGTAGGCATTTCACACCTTGAGCAATGCAACCAGCAGCATCATGGTCAGGGCCGTACGAAGGCATGTAAGCCAAGTGGGGCAAACGCATTTACCGGCTCGAAATTCATGTTTCGTTCCGATGTATATACGGTCAATTTGTTTGTAATGCGAGTGTAGCGCACAAATTTTTTTCTATTTTCAGCCAAAAATCGATATAAAACCTTAATATTTGTGCTAAAATTGGCTTATTTTGACTAAAAATTTACGGGACAGTAATCTCAGGACAGTAGTAAAATATCGTCCCGATATTTTGATATTTGTCCAGCCGGCGTCCCACTTTTTCGAGCAAGAGGGGGCAAGTGCTGCCCCCCTGCTTCGTACGGCCCTGATCATGGTGGCTCACTTTTTTCTGAAATATCCATAGTTTTAGAGCACAGATCCCAGACGACAAATACTGGCCCAGCTGTGTAATGCCAATTTTTCATTTTTATACCGTATTTTATTATACCAGCAATATATCATCAAAATATTATCAGTAAACTAATGTCTATGTTTTGTTATTCGTAGTTATAATTTAGGTGGAGGCACAGCAGTCTTACTTACCAACCAAACTCTTGCCGATGGTAAATGGCATAAGGTCAAAGTTGACCGAGAAGCTAGGGATGCCACGCTAATTGTAGATGGATTTAAAACCAAAGGAAGTTGCCCAGGCTTGATGTCAAGCTTAGATGTAGACAATGGACTTTATTTAGGTAAGTCATAGGTCAAAGGTTAATAGCAAATGGCATAAGGTCAAAGTTGACCGAGAAGCTAGAGATGCCACCTTAATTGTGGATGGATTTAAAACCAAAGGTAGTGCCCCAGGCTTGATGTCAAGCTTAGATGTAGATAATGGACTTTATTTAGGTAAGCCATAGGTCAAAAGGTAAAAGGCAAATGATCTATAAGGTCAAAGTTCAAAGAGAAACAAGAGATAAAATGTTAATTGTAGATGGATTTAAACCAAAGGTAGTTCCCAAGGCTTGCCAGGCCTGATATCAAGCTGAGATGTAGACAATGGATTTTATTTAGCTAAGTCATAGGTCAAAGGTTAAAGGTAAATGACCCATAAGGTCAAAGTTCAAGGGGAAACAAGACTTTTAAAGTCATTTAGGGTAAGTACAAGTGGCCTATGCTAAACTTAAATGAAGAGCAAGAGATGCTAAGTTTAAATTTAAATAATTGACTCCACCAGAAGTGTTCTAATAAATGTGTGACCGGAAATAGAAGAAAACAAGCTATGCCAGTTTCAATTATATGATGTGTGGTTCAAATTTACTATGAGTATTTGAAAAGTTTCAAGTAAATATCAGCTTTCGTTTTTATTTTACAGAACATCTATATCTCAGTGCCTGTTACTTGTATCTGGAAAGTTTCAAAATTTCTGTGAAATAAAAACTTTTTTATAGGCCTAGTTATCAATCACATGGTATTACTTAAGGACACACACCACAAAATAAAATAAAGGCTTTTGGCCAGTACAGAGCAATGCGAGAGCAAGTGTTGTGTTTCATTGCACTCTCTAAAGTAAAATCTTCAAAAATGGCGGGAACTTCAGCTTTTTGATAACATTTCATTTTAGTCATGTTCTGTGGTTGAAATGTAGTAACACTGGTTAAAGCTTACTTTAATTTTACCGTTTTGGTGAAATTTGAGAGCTGATTTTTAGTGTCTTAAGAAATGTTTCACGGAATGGAGAAAATGAAATTTTGAGCATATTTTTGTGGCGACCTAGCAAAAAATTATCAAGGTAACCCTATATATATTTTCACTTTGTGAGCTCATCTAGATCATAATCTGAAAATAAATCCAAGAGTTAAACCAACCAGTTGCTTTATAGCGAAGATATTCGCCATGATCTGGAAGCTGTTTTGTATAGGAATGAATAGGTGATCTATTTGTGACCCATCATATCGAAAGGTATAGTAAATTACGAGATACAGGCCATTGAAGCTGAGCATAGTCAAAAATCATATCATGAATTTCTAAGTTACCTTTGAAGTGTATTCATCATATTAATCAGGTTCCAACATCCAAAACATAAGACAAATGTTTTAAAAACCGAGATAAAAATCCATTCTCCATTCAAATTTTACCAGTACATAAACTTTAAACTTGATTTTCTCAGAACTATAGTTTTCTTACTCAGCCGCACACCTTTTACCAATTTGGATATAACTTTGCAATCGGACATCCAATAACCAAATTAAAAGCAAGGTGTCATTATAAAGTTTAAAATATATTCTTTCAGATGAGACCAAAAAATCAGTTTTCATTTTGGGACCCTTAAGGTACCTTTCGATATGATGGGTCACATTTGGTGGTGTGAGCATACAATATGAATAAAAACCTGCATTACTTATTCCCTTTCACCTTAGGTCACAAACTTATTGAACACCCCTTTATTTTATAAAGTTAGTCATGGGTGAGAGGTAAAAAGTTTAAATCATTTCAGGAAAAATTATTCAGCTTCATGATTGATTTTTTAAAATTTGTCATAGATAATGGACCAAAGTAACAGATTTTAATCTGTCACGTAAAATGGACCGAAGTAACGACACCAATATTTGAATGATGTAACATTGTTCAATATATAATGCATTGGAGTAATTAAAGGTATTAGCCACGATTCCACATGGATATGAAAATTCCCCAAAACATCCTTGTATCAAGGAAAGGCATGACAGAATCAAAACAAACAAACCAAAATGTATTATTTGTTCTTATAAAGATAATTTTCCACCCAATTTGTTCCTTAGCAAACTATTGACAGTGTTCCTATTTTCCTAAATTTTCAATTTTAGAACAGGACATGTGTTTGTCGATATAAAATGACTTTATTATAGTTTAGAAATGTTAAGTGCTTGCAAATACACGATATCATTACCAAAATTGGTTTGGTAGATGCAAAACAGTATTAATTTTGAGAATTTAACAATTTATTTCCAAAAACAATATCACTGAATATCTCATTCGCCGGGGAATGACTTATTATATGCTCCAATTTTTGCTTATAACTACACAAAGATATAGAACATATCTGAACTGCTGGCAGACTGTACAGATATTTGTAAGTTCTTTCTATACATATCAAAAAAGGTATGTTCCATAGTAAGTCTACTTTGATAAACAAGATTATGGCTAATGCCTTTAATTATTATTACAATGCAATAAGTCCATGCAGCTCAACTGTGACAAGTTCATCGCTCATTTTTTTGATGCAACGATGACCTGATTGTAATAAATACAGGTCACACAAATTACGCCAGTCAAATTTATTTTCTACAGTAAATGTAACATCATAATTTGTCTGACCCTGGCCTTAAAAAACATTTATGGGTCGGGGAAAAATATGGCATATTGAAATCTGAACATGTTTCAATATTTTAGGAAAAATATACTTTTTAGGTCACCATCAATAACCCTACAACTTAACTAACCTTAAAATTGTGTATGGGAAATAAACGACTCTTGCTATTTTGCTACTAAAGTCTCAAGAAGTTTGAATAAACATAGCAATTGGACTTAACTCCTTTAATTTTAAAAGATTGGCAAAATAATTACATCAGTTTTCTCCTCTCTTTTTTTCTCTTCACAGGTGGAATGAAAGACTTGGCAGAATTAAGCTTAAAACGTTATTCAGCAGGACTTATAGGCTGTATACGTGATTTCACACTTAACGGCGACCTTGTCAATTTAATTGAATCACCGGCTGACGGCAGAAATGTCAACCATTGTCAATAGGGACTTGTTACAAATT